>QNTS01003216.1:69551-86114 GCA_003317085.1 Hucho hucho | reverse complement strand
AAATCCAGAAAAACGCATGTGAAAAATGTTATAAATTGATTTGCATTTTAATGAGGGAAATAAGTATTTGACCCCTCTGCAAAACATGACTTAGTACTTGGTGGCAAAACCCTTGTTGGCAATCACAGAGGTCAGACGTTTCTTGTAGTTGGCCACCAGGTTTGCACACATCTCAGGAGGGATTTTGTCCCACTCCTCTTTGCAGATCTTCTCCAAGTCATTAAGGTTTCGAGGCTGACGTTTGGCAACTCGAACCTTCAGCTCCCTCCACAGATTTTCTATGGGATTAAGGTCTGGAGACTGGCTAGGCCACTCCAGGACCTTAATGTGCTTCTTCTTGAGCCACTCCTTTGTTGCCTTGGCCGTGTGTTTTGGGTCATTGTCATGCTGGAATACCCATCCACGACCCATTTTCAATGCCCTGGATGAGGGAAGGAGGTTCTCACCCAAGATTTGACGGTACATGGCCCCGTCCATTGTCCCTTTGATGCGGTGAAGTTGTCCTGTCCCCTTAGCAGAAAAACACCCCCAAAGCATAATGTTTCCACCTCCATGTTTGACGGTGGGGATGGTGTTCTTGGGGTCATAGGCAGCATTCCTCCTCCTCCAAACACGGCGAGTTGAGTTGATGCCAAAGAGCTCCATTTTTTGGTCTCATCTGACCACAACACTTTCACCCAGTTGTCCTCTGAATCATTCAGATGTTCATTGGCAAACTTCAGACGGGCATGTATATGTGCTTTCTTGAGCAGGGGGACCTTGCGGGCGCTGCAGGATTTCAGTCCTTCACGGCGTAGTGTGTTACCAATTGTTTTCTTGGTGACTATGGTCCCAGCTGCCTTGAGATCATTGACAAGATCCTCCCGTGTAGTTCTGGGCTGATTCCTCACCGCTCTCATGATCATTGCAACTCCACGAGGTGAGTTCTTGCATGGAGCCCCAGGCCGAAGTGGATTGACAGCTCTTTTGTGTTTCTTCCATTTACGAATAATCGCACCAACTGTTGTCACCTTCTCACCAAGCTGCTTGGTGATGGTCTTGTACGCCATTCCAGCCTTGTGTAGGTCTACAATCTTGTCCCTGACATCCTTGGAGAGCTCTTTGGTCTTGGCCATGGAGGAGAGTTTGGAATCTGATTGATTGATTGCTTCTGTGGACAGGTGTCTTTTATACAGGTAACAAACTGAGATTAGGAGCACTCCCTTTAAGAGTGTGCTCCTAATCTCAGCTCATTACCTGTATAAAAGTCACCTGGGAGCCAGAAATCTTTCTGATTGAGAGGGGGTCAAATACTTATTTCCCTCATTAAAATGCAAATCAATTAATAACATTTTTCACATGCATTATTCTGGATTTTTTTTGTTGTTATTCTGTCTCTCACTGTTCAAATAAACCTACCATTAAAATTATAGACTGATCATTTCTTTGTCAGTGGGCAAACGTACAAAATCAGCAGGGGATCAAATACTTTCTATATATATATATATATATATATATAAATATGAGAGAGTGCGAGAGAGAGAGAGAGTGAGAGAGTTGAAGTCGGAAGTTTACATATACATTTAAACTCAGTTTTTCACAATTCATGACATTTAATCCCAGTAAAAATCAGGTAAGTTAGGATCACCACTTTATTTTAAGAATGTGAAATGTCAGAATAATAGTAGAGAGAATTATTTATTTAAGCTTTTATTTCTTTCATCACATTCCCAGTGGGTCAGAAGTTTACATACACTCAATTAGTATTTGATAGCATTGCTTAACTTGGGTCAAAGGTTTCAGGTAGCCTTCCAAGCTTCCTACACTAAGTTGGGTGAATTTTGGCTCATTCCTCCTGACAGAGAGCTGGTGTAACGGAGTCAGGTTTCTAGGCCTCCTTGCTCGCACACATTTTTTCAGTTCTGCCCACAACTTTTTCTATAGGATTGAGGTCAGGGCTTGGTGATGGCCACTCCAATACCTTGACTTTGTTGTCCTTAAGCCATTTTGCCACAACTTTGGAAGTATGCTTGGGGTCATTGTCCATTTGGAAGACTAATTTGAGACCAAGCTTTATCTTCCTGACTGATGTCTTGAGATGTTGCTTCAATATATCCACATAATTTTACTTCCTCATGAAGCCATCTATTTTGTGAAGTGCACCAGACCCTCCTGCAGCAAATTACCCTCACAACATGATGCTGCCACCCCCATGCTTCACGGTTGGCATGGTGTTCTTCTGCTTGCAAGCCTCCCCCTTTTTCCTCCAACATAACAATGGTCATCATGGCCAAACAGTTCTATTTTTGTTTCATCAGACCAGAGGACATTTCTCCAAAAAGTATGATCTTTGTCCCCATGTGCAGTTGCAAACCGTAGTCTGGGTTTTTTATGGCGGTTTTGGAGCAGTGGCTTCCTCCTTGCTGAGTGGCATTTCAGGTTATGTCGATATAGGACTCGTTTTACTGTGGATATAGATACTTTTGTACCTGTTTCCTCCTGCATCTTCACAAGGTCCTTTGCTGTGGTTCTGGGATTGATTTGCTCTTTTCGCACCAAAGTACGTTCATCTCTAGGAGGCAGAACGAGTCTCCTTCCTGAGCGGTATGACGGCTGAGTGGTCCCATGGGGTTTATTCTGACTTGTGGAGGTCTACCATTTTTTTTCTGAGGTCTTGGCAGATTTCTTTTTATTTTCCCATGATGTCACGCAAAGAGGCACTGAGTTTGAAGGTAGGCCTTGAAATACATACACAGGTACACCTCCAATTGACTCAAATGATGTCAATTAGCCAATCAGATGCTTCTAAAGCCATGACATCATTTTCTGGAATTTTCCAAGCTGTTTAAAGGCACAGTCAACTTAATGTATGTAGACTTCTAAACATTCAAGGGCTATTTTTTCCAAAAGTGGGGTTACAAGGTTATCAACTTTAAAAGCAGAATTACTTTCCCATTGTTCCTCAAATGCAGGTTATGATATACCATCTCTACTTTTATCCAATGTAAAAAAAACAATTTCAAATTGTTCTACTTCAGACCAAATCGAGGCAGTCATAAATGGTAATCAAAATTGGTTTAGGCCAACTTGGGATGTATTTTTTAATTTACAGAATAGTAGCAAACTACTCAAGTCGATGTGGCACACAAAGTTTCACGTTTTTAATGTCACATGCACAAGTACAGTGAAAAGCCTGTGTTATCCTAACAACGCATTAATCAATATCAGTGTAGTACAATAAAATATGGTAGAACAACAACACAAGAGCAATAGAAATAATAACACGAGAAAGTAGGTAAGCTACATACAGGGTCAATTCCAATACCATATTTACAATCTGCAAGGATACTGAAGTGATGGAGGTAGATATGTATAGAGGTAAGGTGACTAGGCATCAGGATATATGAGAAATAGAGTAGCAGCAGCTTACATGATGATTAAAGCGATTGCGTGTGTGTTGCAGTGTCAGTGTGCGTGGGTGAGTGTGTTGTTCACAGGAGACTTGGTAATAAAATATTGCCTTCTGTCAAGATGGAAGCTGTATTTTTCCATACATCACACACACACAACCAATGCTACTGCACCACTACCTATGCAACAACAACTACCTTTTACTTGACTCAACTGATGATGTGGAAACCGGCCACTAGGGGCAACAGTGAGTCCTGTTACCTTCAAGTAGGTTTCGGTTGTTTTTGAGATTTTTGTTTTAAGCCTATCCCAAACCTTAACCATTCTCAGTTAATGCCTAAACTTAACCTTAAAACACTTCGAAATGTGAAGTTTGCAACAACTTAGAAATTTGACGTTTGAGACACATGGGTGAACGTCTAATTCTGACGTCAGACTGTGAAAGCTAGTTGCCCACCTGACCTACTGTAAGCGTTATTACTATAAATTTTACAGTTCAAATCCAACTACTTTATCCTACCAACCACCATCTAGCTAGCCCATGCTACTGTACTGCACTGACACTGCAGAAAATCCCCTCTCTGGATCTCTCCCAGAAGGCTCTCTAGTAACCTCCCTAACGATGGAGGTGTGAATTGCCCTCTACTGCAAGACAATAGTCAGGCTCCGGTTGGGGGATGGTAAGCTACTTGATGCAGCCTGATAATCATAAACTCCCAGGCTCAGAGAGAGGGTTCAGAGAGTATTTTCTATAGATACTGACAATATATTACTACGTATTTCATCTGTGAAATAAAACACTCTTATACATGTTCTTTATTCCTCAGTTGGAAATTTGAATGTTTACAGTGTATTACTTTCCCTCAGAAAACAATTCGAATCGATTTTACGTTTTTGGGGGGGGATTTTGTTATACAGCCACAGCACTGGTGTCAATAGGGATTTTTCAAGGCTATGTGTTGCATGTACTGTATAGTGAGGACTATTTGAGATTGTACACATTACCAGCTAAAAGTAGAATTGCAGTATACAAACAAAAAATTTATGAATGACAAAAGGAGAGAAACTAAGGGAAGGGAAAGGTGGAAGGTTGTTCAAAAGGACTCTGAAGGCGTCATCTGCCTCTTTAAATCCAGTGTAGACACAGGTGGGTGAGGGGTACTTGTTGTGGATGGTGCTGACGACGTAACTGGGTAACACGACGGAATATGTCGTTCGCCTTTTATATCCCCATTCCAAGACCACTCTTTTAAGCCACAAATCTATATTGACAAGAAGATAAAGGTAAACAACAAGGCAGCTCGCTATGTAGGCCTACTGATTAACATGAGTGTTCTGGTGAAATATTTGACACGGCCTATGAATACTGTAATTTTATTTAACTAGGCAAGTCAGTTAAGAACAAATTCTATTTTCAATGACGGCCTAGGAACAGTGGGGGGCAGAACGACAGATTTTAACCTTGTCAGCTCAGGGATTCGATCTTGCAACCTTTACAGTTACTAGTCCAACGCTCGAACCACTAGGCTACCCTGCCGTAATGCTGGGAAGTGTATTATTCACACAAACTACCAGTACTTACTTTATTGACAGCTGGCCGTTAGGTCCCTCTGGCCGAGGTCTCTTCTTCCAGTTTATTTTTGGCACATGGAAAAACATTTCTACAATTGTTGGAATTATGAGGACTGGAAAATCATTGTCACTGGTTACACAGAGTAAGGTGGGCTAGCAGGTCAGCGGTGTCTTGACACCAGACAATTCTAGATTTTCCAAGGCTAGCGTAAGCAGGTCCCACTTTGCGCAACAAAGACACTCGTCTTCAGTGGGCATCACTTGGTATTGCCCACAGGTACAGAACCAGTTCCGAGATGAGTCAGGTCTCAGCTGCTGGTTGAATATCTGCCCCAGCCTGCTCCGTTTCGCTCTCTCTCCTATCTCAGGCTTCCTGTTTTCATCTATTGAAGCTCCTCATCTGTGTATTCCGGTTCAGATAAATAAGGCTTGTCTGCAAATTCAAACATTTCCTCCTCGTATTCGTAGTCACACGTTGGTTGCGTAGTTGTTTGAAATAAAAAACGAATTAGCTAGCTTGGAAGATTAGCGACTGGCAGCTAGCAAGCAGCTCTGTGTTTACAGTGGACACATTGTTGTGGACTGGCTAGTGTGCTTCTGAAGTATTCACATGCACGCCAATATACGCGCATCAGAAGTTATCGCTCGAGTTCAACAAAATGGATTATAACGTTGCAGATAAAGTTCGGTATGACAAAATATCATGTGTAAGAAGAAAAAGCCTGGAAGGAGGAGAGATGACTAGAAACGATTCGGTTGACTGTTTTATGCATGGATTAATAGTCAGAGTAGAAGACCTTGTGCATTTCAGGTAAAATAACAACTCAACGTTTATATCCCAGGACAAATTAGCTAGCAACAGCAAGCTAGCTAGATAAATAGGACTAATTAGCTAGCAACTGCAAGCTAGGTAGTTAAATTGCCACATGTTTAATGCTTTTGACCTGTCCCCAAATTAATATAATTGGTTCAGAGTTTGTTTTGATATTTCAACCTGTGTGTCATGATTGCGTTTGGTGTGGGGGGACAAAATCTATTTGCGCACGATGGCACACGCACGTCCAGTTTGGGCATAGTGTAAGGCACTGCATCGCGGTGCTCGAGGTGTCACTACAGCCCAGCGTTGTCAGGGTTTGGGGAGGGTTTGACCAGCTGGGATGTCCTTGTTCCATTGCGCTCTAGCGGTTCCTTGTGGCGGCCAGACGCATGCACGCTGACTTTGGTCGCCAGTTGTACAGTGTTTCCTCCGACACATTGGTGTGTCTGGCTTCCGGGTTAAGTGGGCAGTGTGTCAAGAAGCAGTGTGGCTTGGCAGGGTCGTGTTTCGGAGGACACATGGCTCTCGACCTTCACCTCTCCTGAGTCCGTAGGGGTGTTGCAGCGATGAGACAAGACTGTAACTACCAATTGGATATCATGAAAAAGGGGTAAAAAGCCCCCCCCCCAAAAAAAAAAATTACGTGTATATATATACAGTTCCAGTCAAAAGTTTGAACACCTACTCATTACAGGGTTTTTCTTTATTTTTACTATTTTCTCCATTGTAGAATAATAGCGAAGACATTAAAACTATGAAATAACACATACGGAATGCCAAGAGTGTGCAAAGCTGTCATCAAGGCAAAGGGTGGTTACTTGAAAGAATCTCACATATAAAAAGAAAGAATCTCACATATTGTACCACTTTACTACATGATTCCATATGTGTTATTTTATAGTTTATGTCTTTACTATTATTCTACAACACCCGTGCCAATATATCCTCCAAACACTGGCATTATCACTTAATTATTACTTTCAGATCGTCCTTCCTCATAAGGGAGAGAAATTAGAGAATATCTGAAAGAAATGTGGTAACAGAACAACAAGGCAATGTTTTTTTAAACCTACAGATGGCAAATAATTTCTTCAAAACAAAATATAAATGATGATATTAGTGTGCAGGGGTCTATACTTCAACATTACTGTGTTTCAATGTATTTTTTATACCTTAAGACTTTTTCTATGTCCCCTTTTCCATCTGTGTGACCAGACATCCAATCCTTTGCTTATTCCTAATGTTTATGATTGAAAATGGTTGAAAAACAAATCTATGCCTTCATTTTATAAAAATACAGCCTCAGCTTTCATCTGATATGCTCTTATGAACTTCACATGTTGGTGCTCATGGGTCATTTTACATGGAAATGACCTTGTCTCATCTCTCCTTCTATACCCTCTCTCAATTCAATTTCAATTCAAATTAAGGGCATTATTGGCATGGGAAACATATGTTAAAATTTGATTTGATTTGATTTAACATTGCCAAAGCAAGTGAAATAGATAATAAACAAAAGTGAAATAAAAAATTAAAATTAACAATGAATATTACACTCACAGAAGTTCCAAAATAATAGACATTTCAAATGTCATATCATGTCTACAGTATATACAGAGTTGTAACGATGTGCAAATAGTTAAAGTACAAAAGGGAAAATAAATAAATATGGGTTGTATTCTCTCTCCCCCTCTCTCATAATTATTTAACTAGGCAAGTCAGTTAAGAACAAATTCTTATTTACAATGACAGCTTAGGAACAGAGGGCAGGGGCAGAACGACAGATCCCTCTCTCTCTCATCTCTGTCACAGAGAGAGAGAATCATAGACAAACCACCTCCACATTACATCCCATTTCATATGTGTGTGTGTGGGCTGGAAGAAACTCCGCCGGTATTGTAAACAAACAAGCACTCACACACACCACTGGCCTATTCCTTCCAGCCCACACACACAGCCACCGCCCCCCAGTCCAGTCCAGGCCCAGATGGTTTCATTAGTAATGAGGATAGAGTCCAGCTTGAAGATGGGCCAAACCAAGTGGCCTAACCGATAATGATCTCTCTCTCTCTCTGTGTGTGTGTGTGTGTCAGACCCAGGTTATTCTCTCTATCTATTGACGTTAAGCACGTTCCATTGACGTTCCATTCCATTCAGACGTACAATACATTCGTCACCCAACTGCTTCTTTCTCAATAATTGCCTGTCACTCTATTTCAGCATGAACATGACTCACCTAATTTATGTGCATGTGTGTGTGTTTGTCTGTGACAGAGAGATATGGTTCCACAATTGCAAAGCTGCCGTTTATCCAGACAAACAGACACACACACACACACACACACACACACACACACACGTACCCTTTTAATAGCGTGCTGAAGTTGGATTTGAACCCGGATGTAGGCTAGCATTACAAATGTCAATTTTTTTCCAGCAACATTGGAGCTTTACAGAAACCTACATACATCTCCGTCTCTCTCTGTAAACAGTCCCGGCCCCCGGAGTACCCGGCCCCCTGACTCCCTTGGCGCCTGTTCCTCGCGCCACTGTCTCATCACCCGCTCGAGAATGTAATAAAACATGTCAGAAATCTTCTGTTGAGGCGCACGCATGCCCACATGCAGACAGATAACTGTAAACTGCAGTGCAGCAGCAGTCTTCTATTTTAAAGAATAATATAGCGTGATAAATATTTTATTCCCGCCGAACGGAGCCAAGCAGACCAGGCCGCGGGAGAGAGAAGATGAAGCTAGAGGTTTTACAGATGTAGGGTCTTCATTTGAGTAAATTTTCTACAGCAGGAAAATACTCCTACAGCAACAGGAAATGTGAATTATTATAAAGATTATAATGAATGGACATTTTTGTAGGAATTGATACACATCTGAAATTTCAAATTGGAAATTAAACTTCAGAAACCTTTTTAAACCTCAAATACACTACGCGTTTTACATTTCTTTCATTGCAGGAAGGTTCTCATGCAACAAGGTGATTAAATGAATGTCCTACATCTGTATGTAAAAGGGATAGTTCTAGATTTTGGCAATGAGGCTCTTTTTATACTTCTCCAGAGTCAGATGAACTTGAGGATACCATTTTTATGTCTCTGCCTCCACTATGAAGGAAGTTCCTATCTAGCGTTTGCGCAATTTTCTACTGGAGACTTCCAGTCTTTGTGCTAAGCTACAGCATTTTCTCGCAAAACTACTTCCTTCATCCTGGACGCAGATAAAAATGGTCCCGAATTGCATTGCCAAAATCCCAAACTATCCATATAACTGGTATCTCATCTAATGATGCTAAGACAGACCAAACCGCTCCAGGATTTGACAACATATTTGGAACCCAGTTAGCACATAACGTTCTGAGAACCATATGTTTCTTAGACCTTCCCACAACTTTCTTGGAATGGTGTGCAGGATAATTGCTGGGCTTTGGAACATTCTCAACACATTTAAGGAACTTTTCTTGGTATTTTATTACTTTAACAAAACGTTTCCTAAAAGTTAAAACATGGTTACAGATAAACACCTCTCTGGGAAGAGGAAGGGCGAATGCTTCATAATTAACGACTCATGGTGTAATCATAACAACATACAGGAGTTCAAGTCCTTCTGCTCACCCGACCTAGAATTTCTTATAATCAAATGCCGGCCATTTTACCTGCCAAGAGAATTCTCGTCAGTTATAGTCACAGCGGTGTACATTCCCCCTTAAGCAGACACCAAGACGGCCCTCAAGGAACTTCAATGGACTCTATGTAAACTGGAAAACATATATCCTGAGTAGAAGTCGACCGATTATGATTTTTCAACGCCGAAACCGATACTGATTATTGGAGGACCAAAAAAAGCCGATACCGATTAAATCGTCAGATTTTTATATATATTTGTAATAATGACAATTACAACAATACTGAATGAACACTTATTTTAACTTAATATAACACTTAAATAAAAATCTATTTAGTCACAAATAAATAATGAAACATGTTCAATTTGGTTTAAATAATGCAAAAACACAGTGTTGGAGAAGTAAGTAAAAGTGCAATATGTGCCATGTAAAAAAGCTAACGTTTAAGTTCCTTGCTCAGAACATGAGAACATATGAAAGCTGGTGGTTCCTTTTAACATGAGTTTTCAATATTCCCAGTTAAGAAGTTTTAGATTGTAGTTATTATAGGACTATTTCTCTCTACCATTTGTATTTCATATACCTTTGACTATTGGGTGTTCTTATAGGCACTTTAGTATTGCCAGCCTAATCTCGGGAGTTGATAGACTTGAAGTCATGAAGAGCTGCTGGCAAACGCAGTGAAGTGCTGTTTGAATGAATGCTTACGAGCCTGCTGCTGCCTACCACCGCTCAGTCAGACTGCTCTATCAAATATCAAATCATAGACTTAATTATAATATAATAAACACACAGAAATACGAGCCTTAGGTCATTAGTATGGTAAAATCCGGAAACTACCATTCCGTATTTTATTGAACTGGTGGCATCCATAAGTCTAAATATTGCTGTTACATTGCACAACCTTCAATGTTAGGTCATAATTATGTAAAATTCTGGCAAATTAATTACGGTCTTTGTTAGGAAGAAATGGTCTTCACACAGTTCGCAACGAGCCAGGCGGCCCAAACTGCTGCATATACCATGACTCTGCTTGGAAGTGACAATTTCCCTAGTTAATATTGCCTGCTAACATGAATTTATTTTAACTTAATATGCAGGTTTAAAAATATATACTTCTGTATTGATTTTAAGAAAGGCATTGATGTTTATGGTTAGGTACATTGGTGCAACGACAGTGATTTTTTCACAAATGCGCTTGTTAAATCATCACCCGTTTGGCGAAGTAGGCTGTGATTTGATGATGAATTAACAGGCACCGCATTGGTTATTTGCAACGCAGGACAAGCTAGTTAAACTAGTAATATCATCAACCATGTGTAGTTAAGTAGTGATTATGTTAAGATGGATTGTTTTTTATGAGATAAGTTTAATGCTAGCTAGCAACTTACCTTGGTTCCTTGCTGCACTCGCGGAACAGGTGGTCAGCCTGCCACGCAGTCTCCTCGTTGAGTGCAATGTAATCGGCCATTATCCGCATCCAAAAAGGCAGATAAATCGGTTGACCTCTAATCCTGAGGCTGCATTTATTGTAGCTGGGGATTTTAACAAAGCAAATTTGAGAACAAGGCTACCTAAATTCTATCAGCATATTGATTGCACTACGCGCAGGGGTAATACACTTGATCACTGCTACTCTAACTTCCGCAATGCATACAAAGCCCTCCCCCGCCCTCCCTTCGGCAAATTTGATCACGACACCATCTTGCTCCTACCGTCTTATAGGCAGAAACTCAAACAGGATGTACCAGTGACGAGAACCATTCAACGCTGGTCTGACCAATCGGAAGCCACGCTTCAAGATTGTTTTGATCACGCGGACTGGAATATGTTCCGGTCAGCCTCAGAGAACAACATCGACCTATACGCTGACTCGGTGAGTGAGTTTATGAAGAAGTGTATTGGAGATTTTGTACCCAATGTGGGCATTAAAACATACCGTAACCAGAAACCATGGATGGATGGCGGCATTCTCGCTAAACTGAAAGCGCGTACCCACGCATTTAACCATTGAAAGAGGTCTGGGAATATGGCTGAATATAAACAGTGTAGTTATTCCCTCCGCAAGGCAATCAAACAAGCGTAATGCCGGTACAGGGACAAGGTGGTCGCAATTAAACGGCTCAGACACGAGACATATGTGGCAGGGTCTACAGGAAATCACAAACTACAAAAACGGACACCGACATCACGCTTCCAGACAAACGAAACACCTTTGCCCGCTTTGAGGATAACACAGTGCCGGCGTTGTGCCCCCCCCCTATATTAAATGGCCCCCTATCCCAGTCTGTTGTCCCCACATGCTTCAAGATGGCTAAAATGGTTCCTTTACCCAAGAAGGCAAAGATAACTGAACTAAATGACTACCGCCCCGTAGCACTAACTTCTGTCATCATGAAGTGCTTTGAGACTAGTCAAGGATCATATCACCTCCACCTTACCGGCCACCCTAGATCCACTTCAGTTTGCGTACAGCCCTAACAGGTCTACAGACGATGCAATCGCCATCACACTGCACACTGCCCTATCCCATCTGGACAAAATGAATACCTTTGTAAGAATGCTGTTCATTAACTACAGCTCAGCATTCAACACCATAGTACCCTCCAAGTTCATCATCAAACTGGAGGACCAGGGTCTCAACCCTGCCCTGTGCAACTGGGTCCTGGACTTTGACGGTCTGCCCCCAGGTGTTGAAGGTAGAAAACAACATCTCCACTTCGCTGAACATCAACACTGGGGCCCCACAAGGGTGTATACTCAGCCCCCTCCTGTACTCCCTGTTCACCCACGACTGCGTGGCCATGCACGCCTCCAACTCAATCATCACGTTTGCAGATGACACAACAGTAGTGGGCTTGATTACCATGAGACAGCCTACAGGGAGGAGGTGAGGGCCCTCGGAATGTGCTGTCAGGAAAACAACCTCTCACTCAACGTCAACAAAACAAAGGAGATGATCGTGGACTTCAGAAAACACTAACTCAGAGGCTGCTGCCCACATTGAGACCCAATCACTGGACACTTTAATAAATGGATCTTTGTCTTTCTGTGTATCTATCTAGATGTCTGTCTGTCTGTCTGTATCTGTCTGTCTGTCTGCCTATCTGTCTGTCTGCCTCTTTACCTGTCTGTTTGTCTGTCTGCCCCTCTGTGTGCATGTCTGTCTGTCTGTTTGTCTGTCTGCCTATTTGCCTGTCTGTCTGCCTTTCTGTCTACCTGCCTCTGTCTTTCTGTGTATCTATCTATCTAGCTATCTGTCTGTCTGCCTCTGTCTGTCTGACTATTTGCCTGTCTGTCTGTCTGCTTATCTGCCTGTCTGTCTACCTGCCTCTTTGTCTTTCTGTGTATCTATCTAGAAAACAGCAGAGGGAGCACCCCCCTATCCACATCAAAAGGACAGCAGTGGAGAAGGTGGAAAGTTAAGTTCCTGGGCATACACATCACAGACAAACTGAAAATGGTCCACCCACACAGACAGTGTAGTGAAGAAGGCCCAACAGCGCCTCTTCAACCTCAAGAGGCTGAAGAAATTTGGCTTGTCACCCAAAACCCTGACAAACTTTTACAGATGCACAATCAAGAGCATCCTGTCGGGTTATATCACAGCCTGGTACAGCAACTGCACCGCCCTCAACCGCAAGGCTCTCCAGAGGGTGGTGCGGTCTGCACAACGCATCACCGGGGGGCAAACTACCTGTCCTCCATGACACCTACAGCACCCGATGTCACAGGAAGGCCAAAAAGATCATCAAGGACAACAACCACCCAAGCCACTGCCTGTTCACACCGCTACCGTCCAGAAGGTGAGGTCAGTACAGGTGCATCAAAGCTGGGATCGAGAAACTGAAATACAACTTATATCTCAAGGCCATCAGACTGCTAAACAGCAATCACTAGCTCAGAGGCTGCTGCCCACATTGAGACCCAATCACTGGACACTTTAATAAATGGATCACTAGTCACTTTAAACAATGCCACTTTATATAATGCCACTTTAATAATGTTTACATATCTTACATTACTCATATCACATGTATATACTGTATTTTATACCATCTACTGCATCTTGCCTATGCCGCTCTGCCATCACTCAACCATATACTTATATGTACATATTCTCATTCACCCCTTTAGATGTGTGTATTAGGTAGTTGTTGGGGAATTGTTAGATTACTTATTACTGAATGGTCGGAACTAGAAGCACAAGCATTTCGCTACACTCGCATTCACATCTGCTAACCATGTGTATGTGACCAATACAATTTGATTTTCAATTTTGGTAATGTTCTAGGAACGTTCTCCAACTGGTTTGACATTGGGAATGTTCTCAAGTATTTCAGAGAATGTTAAGAACAATGTTCTTCTGTGGGAATTTCAGTACTTCAGCATAACATTTCCTACAGGTTTCATGATGGTTCTATTTAGAGTAATGTTCTCAAATTGTTCCAAGAACGTTAAGGAATCTCAAAACAAAAGAAAACTTTAGTAAGGTTCAGAGAACGTTCCAAGAATGTTATTTAAAAACATACATTCCATTCTCAGAATGTTAAGAACACTTTCCATAAAAACCACAAGAAAACTTTAGTTAGGTTTAGAGAACATTCTAAGAATGTTACTTCAAAACATATACATTCCTTTCTCAGCATCAATCCAACTCTCTTGTTAAGTACTTTCCTGTGTGTTGGCCACACCCACTAATTAGCCACACCTGATCTTAATGAGTGTTATTTTCCTTTGAAATGTGGTCTGTTTGAATACACAAAAATTTACAGCTTTGTATCCATAAAATAATTGGCATGCAAGAGCCATCCTGGAGGCGCAGTGGACTAATTCCATCGATAAAGAACAGAAGATTATTGGTTGGAATCTCACTGATGCCGTGTCACAATAAAAAATATATGTGTTTGCGTGATTCATCTGAAGGAAATACATTTCTATGAGTTCTATCTGTGCTTGGAGTAAAAAGTTTACCCCAAATAAAGCTAGCAGTGTTACTAAAACATTTATTGAAACATTTAGCTCAAGTTAAGGAAGTTATTTTAAAAAAAATTGAAATAACCTTTAATTTCTCTTCTCAGGGCGTTAATAAAACCTCCCAGGAAAACCTTCAATGAACCAGAGTAAAATGTTCTCAATACCTCCCTGCAACCAGAGTAAAATGTTCTCAGAACCTCCCAGCAACCAGAGTAAAATGTTCTCAGAACCTCCCTGCAACCAGAGTAAAATGTTCTCAGAACCTCCCTGCAACCTAAAAATAAACCTTCCCAGAACAGGTGACATTTTCACTTTTATTGAACCTTTATTTAACTAGGCAAGTAAGTTAAGAACAAATTCTTATTTACAATGATGGCCTACCAAAAGGCAAAAGGCGTGCGGGGACGGGGGCTGGGATAAGAAAATAACAACAACATAATATAGGCCAAAATACATCACGAAAAGAGAGGCACCACAACACGACATAAAGATAGACCAAACTTCTGTTCTCAGAATGTTTAAAAAAACTTCAGTTTTACCGGTCAGAAAACATACTGGCTTCTTCCCACAACCAATGTGAAGCCAAAAACATGTTTCCTACAACTTTCCAAGGAATCAAATGTGCTAGCTGGGAAGCCATACACACACCTCTATGCAGACCTTTCCGTGGACTAGACACACACACAAGCGCGCAGGATGTACCTGGATATTTGAGAAACACTGAGGTCGACAGTAAAGCCTACACATATACCGACCACACACAGAGGGATACACATAATCCCAAATGCATTCCAAATCGTGATAGAACACTAGTCTACTGTAGGTTAGCCATCAACAACAGATATTCCTAAAACTGTCATAATCCATGCAGCAACATATCATAGTCAAAGACATTCCCAACAATACACTGTAAATGTGACAAATTCACACAAAAAAAAAAAAACGAATGGCCGATTAAACACTACTACAGCGATATAGGCTCACACAAAAATATTTTTCTTACCTCTTCCAAACATGACAGCGATTGTTCTACCGGTCTAGTATCCCAGTTTGAGTTCCATCCTGCTTGGACGTCTCCGGGAGAATGTAGGTTTCTCGTCTGGTACTCCGCAATGAAACCTCCAGTTAGATTGTTTTACCGTTTTGGAATAGTCTTTGGACGGTTGGTGTTTTCGTCGTCCCTCGCGAGTCACTGTTAAATTTCCTCTGGTCTGAAATTAACAGTGTTGACAGGCAGAGTTGAAAACACACCCGCAGATATTCCGACATAGACGAAGTTAAAGCGTCTGGAAGAATCTATGAAAACAATTCAAGATGCCCTATCTATCCCTAAACACACCGCAGGCGCTTCTTGTGTTTTGCCGGTGTCGCACATTGTAAACTCGGCTCCTTATGGCTACCTGAGCCTTTTAATTCTAGCCCACTGTAGCCTAGCCTGTATTCAAACAATTCGGTTGAAAAGAGAAAGCTATAACTTTCTTTCTGTCGTCTGAATGTTATGTGGCACAAATAGGAAGACAGTTTACCTTTTCCATTCCGAGCTTTTAGCTCTTGAAATTGACAAAACAATATATCCACTCCCAAAAATCACTTGCTATTCGACAAGGCAGGAAAGCGGAATGGGTCAGTGCCTTCTCCGGTCTCCGCTACTGGCTGGCTCGCCGCAGCCTTTCAATCTCCTTTCTCTCGAAGAGATGATCTGACGGATGACGAGAACAGACCGTGGAGTGTGCGCCGCGTGTCTCACCATCATTTCTCTTCCGCTGTCTCTCTGGTACTGAGTATCTCTCTTTCTCTCTCTTTCTCTCTCTTTCTGCAAGTCTGCCTCTCAGTCTCTGTCTGTCTGTCTGCCTTCCTCTCTGTCTGTCTGCCTCTTTCTCTGTCTGTCTGCCTGCCTATCTGTCTGCCTCCTCTCCCCCTCTCTCTCTCTCTCTCTCTCTCTCTCTCCCTCAGCCCTTACTTATTTCAGTAACACCAGAACCCATCTGCAAGTCTGTCTCACTCTCTGTCTGTCTGTCTGTCTGACTCTCTGTCTGTCTCTGTCTCTCTTTCTCTCTCTCAGCCCTTATTTGAGGAACATCCACACCCATCGGTGAGTCTGCTTGTCTGACTCTGTCTGTCTGCCTATTTGCCTGTCTTTCTGCCTGTCTGTCTGTCTGTCTGTCTGTCTG
>QNTS01003216.1:20646-67088 GCA_003317085.1 Hucho hucho | reverse complement strand
CTCTGTCTGCCTCTCTGTCTCTCTGTCTTTCTGCCTGTCTGTCTGTCCGTTTACCTGTCAGTCAGCCTACCTGTCTGCCTTTCTGCCTCTCTGTCTGTCTGCTTATCTGTCTGCCTGTCTGTCTGTCTCTCCTCCAGTTTGTCTGTCTGCCTTTAAATCTGCCTGTCTGTCTGCCTGTCTGTCTGTTTATCTGTCAGTCACCCTACCTGTCTGTCTTTATGCCTCTCTGTCTGTCTGCCTATCTGTCTGCCTGTCTGTCTGTCTGTCTCTCTGCGTGCCTGCCTGTCTGTCTCTCTGCGTGCCTGCCTGACTGTCTCTCTGTCTACCTGTCTCTCTGTCTAACTATCTGTGTCTCTGTCTGCCTCTCTTTCTGTCTGTCTGGGTCTCTGTCTGTCTGCCTGCCTCTCTTTCTGCCTCACCTTCTGTCTGTCGGCCTCTCTGTCTCTCTGTCTGTCTATCTACCTGTCTCTCTGTCTGTCTATCCTTCTGCATCTCTGTCTGCCTCTCTTTCTGTCTGTCTGCCTCTCTGTCTTTCTGTCTGCCTGTCTGTCTGCCTGTCTGTCTGTTTACCTGTCAGTCACCCTACCTGTCTGTCTTTCTGCCTCTCTATCTGTCTGCCTGTCTGTCTGTCTCTCTGCGTGCCTGCCTGTCTGTCTCTCTGCGTGCCTGCCTGTCTGTCTCTCTGCCTATCTCTGTCTGTCTCTCGGTCTCTCTGTCTACCTGTCTGTCTGTCTTTCTGCATCTCTGTCTGCCTCTCTTTCTGCCTGTCTCTTTCTGCCTACCTGTCTCTCTCTGTCTGTCTCTCGGTCTCTCTTCCTACCTGTCTCTGTCTGTCTTTCTGCCTCTCTTTCTGTCTGTCTGTCTGTGTCTGCCTGTCTGTCTGTCTGCCTCTCTTTCTGCCTTTCCTTCTGTCTGTTTGCCTGTCTCTCTGTCTCTCTGTCTCTGTCTACCTCTCTCTGTCTGTCTGTCTTTTTGCATCTCTGTCTGCCTCTCTTTCTGTCTGTCTGTTTGCCTCTCTGTCTCTCGGTCTGTCTGCCTGTCTGTCTGTCTGCCTCTTTGTCTCTCTATCTTTCTGCATCTCTGTCTGCCTCTCTTTATTTCTGTCTGTCTGGGTCTCTCTCTGTCTGTCTGCCTGTCTGTCTGCCTCTCTTTCTGCCTTTCCTTCTGTCTGTCTGCCCACCTGTCTCTCTGTCTCTGTCTACCTGTCTCTCTGTCTTTCTGCATCTCTGTCTGCCTCTCTTTATTTCTGTCTGTCTGGGTCTCTCTCTGTCTGTCTGCCTGTCTGTCTGCCTCTCTTTCTGCATTTCCTTCTGTCTGTCTGCATCTGTCTCTCTGCCCACCTGTCTCTCTGTCTCTGTCTACCTGTCTATCTGTCTTTCTGCATCTCTGTCTGTCTCTCTGTCTGTCTGTCTGCCTCTCGGTCTGTCTGTCTGTCTGTCTGTCTCTGTCTTTCTCTCTGCCTCTCTGTCTGTCTGCCTGCCTCCCTGTCTGAATATGTCTGTCTCTCTCTCTCTCTCTCTCTCTCTTTCTCTTAGCCCTTATTTGAGGAACACCAACATCCATTGGTGAGTCTGCTTGTCTCCTGTCTGTCTGTCTGTCTGTCTGCCTATTTGCCTGTCTGTCTGTCTGCCTCTCTGTCTGTCTGTCTATTCATCTGTGCGTCTGTCTGTCTGCCTAACTCTCTGTCTTTGTGCCTATCTGTCTGTCTGCTGCCCATCTGTCTGTTTGTCTGCCTCTGTCTGACTGCCTGTCAATATGTATGTATGTCTGCCTGTCTATTTGTCTGTCTCTCTGCCTATCTTTCTGTCTGCCTCTCTTTCTGTCTGTCTATGAATCTTTGTGTTTGTCTGTCTGCCTAATTGTCTGTCTCTATGCCTCTTTATATCTGTCTTCCTCTCTGATTGTATGTCTGTTTATCTATGTGTCTGTTTGTCTGCCTGTCTGTCTGTGTGCCTCTCTGCCTGTCTGTCTGTTGCTTTTTCTGTATGTCTGTCTGTGTCTGTCTATCTAGCTGTCTGTCTGTCTGCCTCTCTACCTCTCTGCCTCTGTGCCTGCCTATCTGTCTGCCTCTCTGTCTGTTCACTCATTCACCAGTTAGCCAGGTGGGTAAACCAGTCGGTAAGACTGCAATAACCCGGCACACAGGATTAGTCCTCTAACAGCCTTAAAGTGGCACTCCAGTCTCCTTTTCACCTAATTTATCGCCTCATTTACTTATGCCAGGTGTACACTACATAACTTTCAAAATCCTAACATCGCTGTTTTATGTCTTGCCAACGTAGTGGTGTGCACACAAAACGATGTGGCACTTGGTCGTGAGGATTCTCGATACCACGCTATCTCGCCAAACAATGGTGTGATGATGTGAATAGATTGTTAATGTAGCTGGAACTAGCTGTGGCTCAAAGCAGCCTCATAAATGTTTTCAGTCAGACATTCACACTGGCCATACAGCATTGAAATATCTAGCCAACATTTTGAATTGAACAACGTTGCTTGTGAACTTCAGACTTGTTAACAATTTGACACTGCCTAAAGGCAAGTACAAACACATACTAGTAGTCATGGCTACACATCCTGGGTGATGCTAAACAACGTCATCATCTCACTGCCTTCATCTCTGCCAAGCTCTCATTGGCTATTGCTGATCACTGTTCTCAAAATGTGTCGTTGCACATCTCACACTACAAGAGCATTGCAGATTTTGTGCCGATAAAATATCGGGACGTCTGGGACTGCTCAAAGGCCGGATCGGTAGCCCTCAGATTGAGTCTCTGACCTGCTCACAATCAACGAGCGTCGGTGACGTCTGCGCGCCCTGAGTAGGAAACGACATGGGGATTTTATCTCTGATCTCCAAAACTTGTCAGGGACAGCTAAATAGGAGTCAGCTTTTACAAAAGCCACATCTCAATAGGTGGTCCAGGTAAATCATGACACAGCTCAAGTGGGGGTGGTTTAAGTTTATTTGCCATATGTAATAAATACATTGGAAATCTAATCTTACTCACCTGATTGCTACGCGGGTTAACTGGATCTTGCCCATGGTGCTGATTGGCTAAGAGGCACTGATGGGTCTTGTCCATGGTCCTGATTGGATAAGAGGAGTTGATTGGTTCTTGTCCATGGTCGTGAAAAGATACAGTATTTATTACAAATGGCAAATGAACTGGAACTATAATATCCTTGCCGTTATGGTCTTGTAAGACTAGGTCCATCTGAAAGTTTGAATAACAGGTGATCAGACCGAGGCCATTGTGACCTGTTTAACCTTCAGATGACCTTTCAATTACCTTTTAATGACCTTCTGCCCAGGTGATTAGGGTCCAGTTGTGTCTTGCACTGATTGGTCGAAACGAAGGCCAATTGGGTCGACCTTTTCATTGGAAAGGTCCACTCCACACCCTCCTACCTCTCTTCTCCTCCCTCCATCCTCCCTTCTTCGTCCGGCTCTTTCCTCCCTCTTCCCACATCCTGCTCTCTCTCCTTCTCCTCCATCTCTCCTTCCCTCCCTCACACCTCACCATTCTTCATCCTGCTTTCCCCTTCTCTCCCTCTCTCTCTCTCTCTCTCTCGCTTCATCTTGCTCTCCCTCTATCCCCTATCCTCTCCTCCTCTTCCATCCTCGTTTTGGTTCTGAAGCAGTTTTGGTTCCCTCTATCCCCTATCCTCTCCTCCTCTTCCGTCCTCGTTTTGGTTCTGAAGCAGTTTTGGTTCCCTCTATCCCCTATCCTCTCCTCCTCTTCCGTCCTCGTTTTGGTTCTGAAGCAGTAACACAATGAACCTTATCGACCACTGTGTTGTTAACCACAGCAAATTTGTAGCTGTGCTCTCCTACATTTCACCCGTGCTCCCTCCCATCTCACTGCACTCCATATCTCTTTCTTTCCCTCCATATCTCTCTCTTCCTCCATGTCTCTTGTATCTTCTCTAGTTTATCTCTCTTTATCTCTCCATCTCTATCTCTCCATATCTTTATCTCTCCATCTCTATCTCTCCATATCTTTATCTCTCCATCTCTATCTCTCCATATCTTTATCTCTCCCTCTCTATCTCTCCATATCTTTATCTGTCCATCTCTATCTCTCCATATCTTTATCTCTCAATCTGTACATCTCAATCTCTCCAAATACAGACATGGATATTGGACAGATATGCGAGACCTGAAAATGATTTAGGAAATACAACGGTTATCAGTAAAGACGGGACAGATATAGATCTAGATATAGAAAAGGTTTTTGATAATGTTTAGATCTGATTGCTGCTTGGGGATCACAGACATGTTGTAAACTGGCTGGTTCGAGCCCTGAATGCTGATTGGCTGACAGCCGTGGTATATCAGACCGTATACCACGAGTATGACAAAATGTTCTAAATAAATGTTCATGCCTGGACAACACTTTTCAATGATCTGTTGTTGATAGAGGGTTAAAAAATGTGTCCAATTGTTGCTACAACCTCTTCTGTTAATAGTTGTACAATGTTTTGTCATTTATTCTTGGTTTTATAATCATTCCAAACTATGGGTCGTAGGTAACATGTTGGATGTACCAAAAATAGATATCATTGAATTCTCATGCTTTATCTGTTTATTAACTTTTTTTGTAGGAAATTACTAGACACATTCCATGTTCATGGCCAACAACTGTAGATATAAGTTATTATTAAAAAAAACACTGAAAATAACAAACATTTTAAAAAGAAATAGGGCATTTTTGAAACCTGACCATGTTTTACAAAATGAACTCAAACTATATCTTAACAGTATCATTGGAGTCTAATATTGATGTATATTTTAGAACATGCTAATTACAAAGTATGTAAAGTATCAATGACAAATATTTGTTTGTTTTGTTTTCAGACAGTCATGCATTTACATCCCAATAGGGCCTCTGAAACATTTTCACTTAGCAACTACACCCTTCTATCCATAACAGAAACAGACATTTTTACTGAGGAAATGTAAGGTTATTGATACGGCAAATGGCCCTTCAAAATGTTCCATTCATCCGTATGGAACAACCACTGACCTCTGTGTAAAATATGAAGACTTACTAGTAGAGACGTGCTTTGGATATGTCAACTGGGAACTAGTCCTGAAATGGTGTTTAAAATAGCTATCTTTCTAAGCTCAAGATATGTTCAAAAATCTACTAATTACTGATCGTCTCATAGGGGATTTATTGCAGGAAATCTGACAATTTAAAGGACTGTATTTCTGGAGTGCATTAGTCCACGACCAAATCCTTTTGCATGCACACTGCACATAATAGAGTGATAACACCTTGCAAAGGAGAAGAGTGTAGGTCAAAGCCTTGGGCTGTAGTACTTTGCACAAAGTGGTATGGCGATTTGGACCAGTAATTAGTAGATATTTTAACACATCTTGATCTTTGAAAGAGATAGTTATGCTACTTTGAACAGTTTCAGGACCAGTTCCTGGTTGACATATCCAAACCATATGTCTCTACAACTAATTCTTCATTTGTTACACAGAGGTCAGGGGTCATTCCATGTGGATAAATGGAACATTTTGAGGGACCATTTGTCAAATCAATAACATGTTTTTACTTAAATTACGGTTTTCTAGCATTAATGGTTCACATGGGATTTGCAAATAGACATGAATAAGTCACGTTACAAGGAAGAACTTTTGGTGAAAATGTTACATAGAGGCCCTATAGAGTTATATGGCCCATAGATCTCAAGAGAACGCAAAATGCAAGGAGGCCCTATCATTTTACAAGTATCAAAGAGGCCCGGTCAAGAAGCAGAGAGGCCCTATCATGGTAGCAGAGAGGCCATATCATTGTATCAGAGAGACCATATCAAGTAACAGAGTGGTCCTGTCGGTATCAAAGACGCCCTCTCTCTCTCTTTCTCGCTATCTCTCTCTCTCTCTTCAAACCCAATCTGATAGCAGCTAATGAGAATGATTAGAGCTTGCTAATTACTTGAGCTAAATCCCTCCTCTTCCCCCATTTATTTCACTCCTCCGCTCTCCCCTCAACTCACCAGCCACGGCTACGTAGGAGGCGTCAAGGCTGGTCCTCCTTCTAGGGACAGAGAGGGGGCCAACTCACCAGCCACGGCTACGTAGGAGGCATCAAGGCTGGTCCTCCTTCTAGGGACAGAGAGGGGGCCAACTCACCAGCCACGGCTACGTAGGAGGCATCAAGGCTGGGCCGTGAATGACCATGTGTCCACCTGCCTATCCATTTTCAAGAGCTGATATTTGGATTGAAACTGTGTGTGCGTGTGCATGTGTGTGTGAGTGAACTAGTGTGACGGCCACATACGTCCGCAACACAAATGTCCGCAACACAAATGTTGTGAATAATCAGCCAGGTCACCCGTGATACAAGTCAGTAGTCGACGTCCATGTCTGAGGACGTCAGGAGATAACGTGAAAACCCGAGCGCTAAGGGCAACAGTGAGCGCTGTAGATTTCGATTTTGCTACGTCGTCGTTGTGGATGGACAGGGATGGCAGATAGCTGTAAGCATCTGCCTCTGATTCCAAAAGTTGTAAGTTTGAATCCAGCTCTAAAATATATTTTTTAAGCCTATCCCAAACCTTACCCTAACCTTACCCTAACCTTACAAATTCGGAGTTAAACTTTACCTTAAGCACGTTGAAATCTGACGTTTGAGAAACATGGATGAACGTCTAATTCTGACGTGGGACTGTGAGAGCTACAGTAGTTGTCAATAACATGCCTGCACCTTAATGCAAAGAATCATTATAAGGGTTACCAATAAACCAAAGTAATAAATATTGTAATATTTGTGTGTGTGTGTGTGTGATAAGGAGGGAAAATTCTGATTGAACAACAAGGAAAGGAGAGTTGTTTCATGCAAACATTTTCTCGTTCCCCTCCCTCTCTTCCACCTTATTTCCCACTCTCCTCTCCTTCATGTGGCTCTAGTGATAAAGTTAATTAAGGCCCATAATCAGCAATGGATACATGAGTTCACACAGACACACAGAGGATGATCAAGTTAGGACTTAGGCACTGTGTATGAGTGATGCATACTGGTTTGATTTACAGAGATTTGTGTTCGGTAATTATTTTTAGCATTTTTCCTCTCTCTTTCTCTGTTTCTCTTTTCCATTCCTTCTCTTTCTGTCTCACCACCTCTCCCTCTCTGTCTCTGCATCGCCACCTCTCCCTCTCGGTCTCTGCATCGCCACCTCTCCCTCTCGGTCTCTGCATCGCCACCTCTCCCTCTCGGTCTCTGCATCGCCACCTCTCTGTCTCTGCATCGCCACCTCTCCCTCTCTGTCTCTGCATCGCCACCTCTCCCCCTCTGTCTCTGCATCGCCACCTCTCCTTCTCTGTCTCTGCATCGCCACCTCTCCTTCTCGGTCTCTGCATCGCCACCTCTCCCTCTCTGTCTCTGCATCGCCACCTCTCCCTCTCGGTCTCTGCATCGCCACCTCTCCTTCTCTCCCTCTGCATCGCCACCTCTCCCTCTGCATCGCCACCTCTCCCTCTCTGTCTCTGCATCGCCACCTCTCTATCTACCAACTCTGTTTATCACATTTCCTCCCCCTCTGTCACCCCCTCCATTTCTTTCCCTTTCTCCTCCTCCCCCTCTCTTTCTCCCTTCTTGCTCTTCTCCTCTTCCTCCATCCTCTCCTATTCTCTCTCAATGTATTAGATGTACGTTTTTTCTACCTTGCTCTCCCCCAACTGCTCTCCATTCCTCCCTCCCTCCCTCTCTCTGTGGGGGATAGAGCAGAGACCTCAGCACTGTAGTGTAGAGTATAACCATCCCTGTCCCCTGGGTAGGTTGGTAAACACTGTCTAATTGGCCTTTGTATCATCACAGAACTCTGTTATGCCTTTTGCCTTTTCAGTGTTACACTGTAGCCGGTTGTAAAATATCATACATTACTGTAACACCAACTCAAATATACATAAATAAACACACACAAATGCAATACAGTAGCAAAAACATTGTCATTTATTTCCAAAATGCTATATTTTTTAACACTTGTGTTTTGTATGTAACACTTTCCATAGCCAACAGGAGAAAACATTCAGTAAGATAAAGGATTTTCTGTACAAAAAAAAAAAATGAAAGTGGCTCATTCTTTCAAAACTCTAAACACAAAAACACGTGCAAAATGTAAGAAAAAATACATTAGGCTGCATCCTGCCTCCTATTTTGGTCTGGCCACAGCACCTCATCTACATCACAAGCGATGTTCTCCCTGGCTAAACAGCGGGGAAAGAATCTTCTGGAGTGACGGATCCAGCCGCCGAAAGCCCCCACATCAACTTCACCACATGCGTCCTCCGTTGCCTGGAGAAGAGGCATGCGTGCGAGGGGATGGCGGTCATACACCTTCCATCGCCATGCTGAACAAAACTCTTCAATTGGGTTTAGGAATGGGGAATATGGTGGGAGGTATAGAACAATAAATTGTGGGTGGTCGATGAACCAGTTGCGGACCAGAGCAGCCCGGTGGAAACTCACGTTGTCCCAGATGACACCATACCTGGGCTGCTCTGGTCCACCCCTTTGCTCGGCTGGAATGAGGATGCCATGTAGTGTGTCCAGGAATGTAATGATAAGGGCAGTGTTGTAGGGACCAAGGTTGGCATGGTGATGGAGGACGCCTTTCTGGCTAACGGCTGCACACATGGTGATATTCCCTCCACACTGCCCAGGGACATTCACAATGGCCAATAATGTTCCGTCCCCGTCCCCTTCTTTCGGCCAGGTTGAAGCCAGCCTCAATGGAAATATGAATGTGCTGAATTGCATCCAGCTCCAAGACAACAAGACAATATGTGACATAGACCTAGAGCAGTCAGTATGGTGAGGCACAATACACTGGATTACAGTACTGTAATGTGTCTATACAGTGCTGATATGATAGTAAATTCACATTATAGTACTTACTTGCACTTATTCATAGCGCTGTTCCTTAACCCTCTGAGCTCAAACGGCACCCTGCAGACCTGTTTCATCTGGATTAGGTTGTGCTGTAATACACGGTCCAATGTAGACAAGCCCACCTGGTCAATGTTATTGAATATTATGTTGTCTGCAATTATGTGGTTCTGGATTTCTCGTAGTCTAATGGTATTGTTTGCCACCACCATGTTCACAATAGCGGTCTCCTGTTCTGGTGTGAACAGCCAGTGTCTTCCACCATGGCCTGGCCGTCTCTAAGTTCTGCAGAAGATCCACAAATATATGATTGGTTACAGTAAGCTAAAATAATCAATTTTCTTTCAATATGAAATTACATTACCGTAACATTGGCCAACAATCACTGAGTAACATGGGCCTACTGATATGTCGGACTGCAGTATATTACAGTATACATACATAAAGAGCATAGTGCAGATGGTAGGTAACTTACCGGTTGTCATATCTGAATGTACGTATGATAGATGAAACCGTGTAGCGGCTCAGGTTGGGCTGAAGTCTCTGCCCAGCCTCCCTCATACTCAATCCATGGTTGAGCACATGGTCAACCAATGTGGCCCTGATCTCATCTGAGACAACTGCCCTTCCTCGTCCTCCTCTTACTCTCACTCCTTCACCTCAGGCTCTTGCTTCACCATTGACTTCCATTTTCCTCCAAAACAGGATAGCTCATCTGTGGCCTTTTATAGTGCTAAAGTTCTGATTTCTAAGTGAACAATTCAGCAACTAATGTTTACACCTGTGAGGAGTGGGTGTTGCCAATTGGTGTACAGAGCTTGGCATTGTGATTGGCGTTGCTTTCCAAAGGGACTAAAGAGATTTTAATTTTGAATGTTGTGCCTAATGTAGAGAACTGTGTGTAGTGTTTTGCAAAAAGTGTGATATAGAATTGAAAACTGAGTGTAAAGCAGGAATTGTGCTTGCAATTTTCCAGACTTGGTTTAGGGATTTGGTTTCAGGATTCGGTGAATGCTTTTCAACTTCCAATTTTAGTGTGCAAACAATTGGGAAAAACTGTAAATCCACCATGTTTATTTCCCTGTTTTAGATGGTGTATAAGATCGGTTGAATGCTGTTAACCCTTCCAATACATACACACTCTCAGTGAACCCTTCCAATACATACACACTCTCAGTGAACCCTTCCAATACATACACACTCTCAGTGAACCCACAGTGCGTTTTTATATGCATCTGCAATTGATTGAATTGGGGCCAAAGGTCATGTACAGATTGTATGTGGTTATATCAAACAATGCATGAGTTATGTCCAACATATACACTTTTAGACTAAATGACTTACAGTTGGCGCATTCAACTTAAATATAACAACCACATATTATGATCATTGCAAGTTGTTACGGAACCAATTAGACAGACCTACTGTGACACTGTACTCGCTGGGTTTAGGGGTAATATGCTTGCCTAATTGTTGCGTAACCTGGTGTGTGTTTTAATGTGAAAGTATTTGAGCGTGTGGACGGTGTTGTATGCACATTGCCTTCAGAATGTATTCACACCCCTTGGCTTTTTCCACATTTTGTTGTGTTAGAGCCTGAACTTAAAATGGATTACACTGAGAATTTGTGTCACTGACCTACACACAATACCCCATAATATCAAAGCGGAATTATGTTTTTCAACATTTTTACAAATTATAAAACATTTACATCTGAAATGTCTTGGGTCAATAAGTGTTCAAACCTTTTGTTATGGAAAACCTAAATAAGTTCAGGAGAAAAAAAATCTTAACAAGTCACATAATAAGTTGCATGGATTTTTGAACGACTACTTCATCTCTGTACCCCACACATACAATTATCTGTAAGGTCCCTCAGTCGAGCAGTGACACCAGCCTATGCTTTGGCTCCCCTTCCTGTCCAGCTCAGGCGTTCGGCGTCGCCTGCCTTCTAGCTGCTGCCGAACCTACTGCTGGCAAACGCCCTTCCCTCATCAACCCCGGACTTGTCACGTCATCATTACACACCCACCTGGTTCCGATCCCCACTATCACTGTACATATACTCCCTCTGTCGTTTGTCTTTATCGGTCATTGTAAATGTTTCTTGTTTTCCTGAGAGGAATCTCTCCTACTATTTCCTGAGTACTTTATATTTTGCACTTTGTGTTCGCCCTGTCCCTTTTTGTTTATGAAGATGTAGTTTGAGCACAACAGCGTTTGGGTTTCATCCCGCTTTGATCTATGGTGCTTAACTTCTTAGGGAGTGGTGGGGCGCCAGTTTAAAAGTCAGACTCATCGGCCTCCCGAGTGGCGCAGCGGTCTAAGGAAAATAGAGCCTCCAATCGTCCATTGAAACGTGAAGAGAACTCGTTCAACTTATACCTATAAACTTGTCCAAGAACAATCAAACATAATTTTAAATGTATCCTTAGGAACACTTTTATGTATAAATAGTATAATATTTCAACCGGAATATAAACTGGGCGATAAGAAAGGAAAAAACCAAAGAGCGCGCCAGCCGTGAACGCACCTTTTCCTCTATTGACATTCTGTGTGACCACTTCCTTATTCTTCTTCTTCTGCCATCTAATGCATCTAAAAAGAATCAGAACACTTTCTCGAGACTGTTGACATCCAGAGGAAGCGATAGGTACTGCATTCATATGCCCTTATATGGGCATTTTCATAAGGGAGGGGTTCTAAATGAGGCAATATGTCAAAACCACTTTTTCCAGGACAGAAATTCCTCGGGTTTTCGNGTTTGGTTGGCGCGTTATAATGAGAAAATAGAGCCTCCAATCGTCCATTGAAACGTGAAGAGAACTCGTTCAACTTATACCTATAAACTTGTCCAAGAACAATCAAACATAATTTTAAATGTATCCTTAGGAACACTTTTATGTATAAATAGTATAATATTTCAACCGGAATATAAACTGGGCGATAAGAAAGGAAAAAACCAAAGAGCGCGCCAGCCGTGAACGCGCCTTTTCCTCTATTGACATTCTGTGTGACCACTTCCTTATTCTTCTTCTTCTGCCATCTAATGCATCTAAAAAGAATCAGAACACTTTCTCGAGACTGTTGACATCCAGAGGAAGCGATAGGTACTGCATTCATATGCCCTTATATGGGCATTTTCATAAGGGAGGGGTTCTAAATGAGGCAATATGTCAAAACCACTTTTTCCAGGACAGAAATTCCTCGGGTTTTCACCTGCCATATCCGTTCTGTTATACTCACAGACAAAATGTTAACCCTTTTAGAAAATTCAGAGTGTTTCCTATCCAATGGTACTAAATATGTGCATATCCTATTTTCTGGGCCTGAATGGGTGGCATTCTACTTTGGGCACGCCAGGCTCTCCAAAACGGTCACCTCGTGTGCTGCTCCCAAAGAAGTTAAATAAATTCAGTAGTTCTAAACCTGCGACTGCCTCCTACCTACTCCTCCCTACACCCATGACAGGTCCCTCAGTCGAGCACTGAATTTCACAGATTTCACAGATTTAACCACAAGGACCAGGGAGGGTTTCCAATGCCTCACAAAGAAGGGCACCTACTGGTTGATGGGTCAAAAAAAAGCAGACATTGAATATCCCTCTGAGCATGGTGAAGTTATTAATGACACTTTGGATGGTATCAATACATCCAGTCACTACAAGGATACAGACGTCCTTCCTAACTCCATTGCCAGAGAGGAAGTAAACCACTCAGGGATTTCCTCATGAGGCCAATGTGGACTTTAAAACAGGTACAGAATTTAATTAATGGGTGTGATAGGACAAAACTGAGGATGGCTCAACAACATTGTAGTTACTCTACAATACTAACCTAATTGACAGAGTGAAAAGAAGGAAGCCTGTAAAGAATAAAAATATTCCAAATACTGTTTGCAACAAGGCACTAAAGTAATACTGCATAAAATGTGGCAAAGTGATTAATTCTTTTCCTGAATACAAAGTGTTATGCTTGGGGCAAATCCAATACAACACATTACTGAGTACCACTCTCCATATGTTCAAGCATAGTAAGAGCTGCATCATGTTATGAGTATGCTTGTAATCATTAAGGACTGGGGAGTTTTTCAGGATAAAAAAAGAAATGTAATGGAGCTATAAGCACAGGCAAAATCGTAGAGCAAAACCTGGTTCAGTCTGCTTTCCACCAGACACTGGGAGAGGAATTCACCTTTCAGTAGGACAATAACCTAAAACACAAATCTACACTGGAGTTGCGTACCAAGAAGACAGTGAATGTTCCTGAGTTACAGTTGACTTAAATATGCTTGAAAATCTATGGCAAGACCTGAAAATGGCTGTCTATCAATAATCAACAACAAATTTGACAGAGGTTGAAGAATTTTGAAAATAATAATTGGCAAATGTTGCACAATCCAAGTGTGGAAAGCTCTTAGAGACGTACAAAGACTCACAGCTGTAATCACAGCTGTAGGGGATTCTAACATTTCTTCCACTTTGACATTATAGAGTATATTTTGTGTAGATCGTTCACAAAAATGACAATTAAATCTATTTTAATCCCACTTTGCAACACACAAAATGTGGAAAAAGTCAAGGGGTGTGAATACTTTCTGAAGGCACTATGTCTTTTAAGTTTAGCTGTTCCCGATTCCAAATCAGCGCGGTTTACAATACACAGTCGAATTTAACAGGTGAACAGACAGTTGATCTTTTAAATTGATGTATTTTACTACTGTAGGTACTGTAATTTAACACATTTAGGTAGCTCCTAGACAATGTTTCAGAAGTCAATGCAAAACACTGTTTCTTTCAAGAACTTTCACAGTCCTTTGTCAAATACAGCATAAGTTACTGTAAAAGAATAAAAATAAAAAAAAAAGAATAAAACCTGCAAACACCTCCAAAAACATTTGAAAAAATGTGCCATTGCTCTTTCTTTTAGAAACTACCGTGATCTAATTCCAATAGTTCCAAATTATACAGTACATTAAATAAAGGGCTTTATTGTCACAGTAAAAGGTGAATGGAGGGTGTTTTCCAGGCAAAGTTATAATGCTCGTTTACGTGTGCACAGTTTTAGGATGGATCTGATGATTTATTTACTGTAACGCAGAGCCAGAGACGTTCGGATCCATAAGCAGTAAACTTTAATCAAGGTTGGTCAGACAGGCAAAAACTCAGATAACAGCTTAGAGAGTGTCAGAGGGTATCCAGGAACAGAACCAATACCAGGCGTGGGTCGGGGCAGGCGGCAGACGGGAAAACAAGAATCAGAAAACAGTCCAAGGTCAGATAACAGGAATCAATCAAACAATCAAAGCGCTCAGAAATGACTAGCCGTGGCAGTACAAGACTTCGCAAAGCATAGGAGCTTGGAGACAGTTTATATAGGGGAGAGAAGTGGGTACAGCTGAGCAGATGATTAGACCTAGGTACGGGGCTGATGGGAAATGTAGTCAATACTCCTGTGACGGTGTCCTTTGGTGATCGGAGAGAGCCACAGAGGTGCGATCCATGACATTTACGGTATTTTACCCCCCTTTTTCGTTGGAACTCCACAACGGGTTCGGGAGGCGTAGGTCAGAACATCACCCGCGTAACCATGCTTCTTAACACTCGCCCGCTTAACCCGGAAGCCAGCCACACCAATGTGTCGGAAGAAATACCATTTAACAGATTTTTTTATTTTTTTATTTTACCTTTCTTTTACTAGGCAAGTCAGTTAAGAACAAATTCTTATTTTCAATGACGGCCTAGGAACAGTGGGTTAACTGCCTGTTCAGGGGCAGAACGAATTGAACTTGCAACCTTTCAGTTACTAGTCAAACGCTCTAACCACTAGGCTACCCTGCCGCCCCAGGGTCAGCCTGCAGGCGCCCGGCCCACCACAAGGAGTCGCTAGAGCACAATGAGCCAAGTAAAGCCCGCCCGGCCAAACCCTCCTCTAACCCGGATGATGCTGGGCCAATTGTGTGCCGCCCTATGGGACTCCCGATCACGACCAGTTGTGTACAGCACGGATTCAAACCCGGGTCTGTAGTGACGCCGCTAGCACTGCGATGCAGTGCCTTAGACCGCTGCGCCACTCGGGAGGCCGATGAGTCTGACTTTTAAACTGGGAACATGCATATGTATAGCGTGCGCCAAGTTTATAAATCTCAATTTAACAAGTTAATCACAAGATTTGCTGTGATTAATCAAGGTTAATCTCAAATTCAGAATTTGCTCAAATTGAGCAGTAATTTAAGTTTTTTTTATATAGCAAGCATTATAAGAATATTGACTTCTTGATTTTGTCCAAAGTAACAGTTAATGAAATCAGGTAAATTGATAAAGCACACTTTCTTTAACCTCAATGTCCATGTTAGTCAGTTTTAAGATTTAAGACCAACGAAAAGCAGGTCTTAGCAGTAACGTGGTTGGTAATGGCATGGAATTTGACAGTGTAAACGCAAACAAGCCAGCCGTGATGCACAGTGCCCATGTGCTCATGGAACAAGAGAGGAGATATGCTTTATGTGCCAGTAACCCTTGTATTTAGAAACATAAAAAGCAAATCATGCATAGCCTCCCCTCCCCTCAATGAAGGCTGTTTATGTTCTGCATTTCTGATGTAATAGTAATTTCTGAAGTAATAGTAGCCAAGCCTATCAATAAAGGCTTTGGCTCATGAGACTGCTTTGAAATACATCTTAAATCACCAAAGCGCTATTAAAATATCAAGTTTGGGAACAGCAAAAGAGTGAATGGACATCCCTTTTTATCTATGTAGGCTATTGTACATTATTTTGGCCAGCTCCTGTTATTACCCCCTTCACATGCGTCCATCCAACTAGCACATAACGTTCTGTGAACCATATGTTTCTTAGAGGTTGGTGAGAGCATGGTTGTCCTATGGTTATTTTGCATCCAACCTTCCCACAACTTTCTGGGCATGGTGCAGGATAGTTGCTTGGCTTTGGAACATTCTCAGCATGATAATTTTATTTTTTTGTATTTTATTACTTTAACTGAACATTTCAGAAAAGTTCAAAATTTCCATTTTGGTAATGTTCTAGGAACGTTTTCCAACTGGTTTGACTTTGGGAATGTTTTCAAATAGTTCCAAGAACGTTAAGAAACAACCTTCTTCTGTGGGAATTACAGTACTTCAGCATAACCACAAGAAACTTTAGTCATGTTCAAAGAACGTTCTAAGAACGTTATTTAAAAACATATACATCTGTTCTTCTCGGGATCAACAAAACTATCTCTATCAGCTATCTTGTTAAGTGTGTTCAGGTGTGTTGGCTGCACCCACTAATTGGCCAAACCTGATCTATATGAGTGCTTGTTTCCTTTGAAATGGGATCTTTTTGAATAAACTATAATGAACAGGTTTGTATGCTAGCGCCATCTTGGTGGCGCAGTGGACTAATTCCATGGCTAGAGGACAGAGTAATGTGTTTGCATGATTAATGCTGAAGCAAAATAATTTCCATGTGTCCTATCTGTGCTTTGAGTTCAAAATAGTTAACCCAAACTAAACTAGCAGGTTTACAAAAAGTATAATTTAAACATGTTCTCAGAACGTTAATAAAACCCCCCAGGAAAATGTTCAAGGAACCACAGTAAAACGTTCTCAGAACCTCCCTGGAACCATAGTAAAACGTCCTCAGAACCTCCCTGGAACCATAGCAAAACGTTCTCAGAACCTCCCTAAACTTTACGTTTCCAGAACAGGTGCAAATATCTTCACATAAAAAAACCTTTTGTTCCCAGAACCAAAAACGTACATTCCCTCAACTTCCAGGGAACTAAATGTGCTATCTGGGTATATGCCCATCATGAAACAAGAGATGAGATGATGCCAGTGACCCTCGTACTTAGAAACATTAAAGTTATTTTACTATAACAGTCGCTTGTTTTCCATTTCAACAGCAATGCGTCATCAGGTGTCTTTTTAAAATCCTGGCCTTGCAATCAAGTAACCTATTCCTAAAAATGGTTTAAATGTTCCATTTGTGATAGTGCCTTGAATTAAAAATATACTGCACATCCTAATACATACACATATATGCCTACCTGCATAATTAATTGTGCTTGTTCCAGTTCAAAGTATCCATCCCTTTTTCCAAAGAACGGCTCTCATCTGGTTATCAAATATGCGATCTGCCAAACTCATTTAAAATATTCAGTCCTATAATGCAGTATCAACGATAGGCAATATATCTTGCTCAATGACAATGTGCCTCACACATACAATACAATTTATGGGAGCCTAGTATTATATATATATATATATATATATATATATATATATATATATATTCGTTAAAGCCAATTACAACATTGTTGACTGCCCAAACTCCAAACATACAGTACCAGTCAAAGGTTTGGACACACCTACTAATTCAAGGGTTTTTATTTATTTTTACTATTTTCTACATTGTAGAATAATAGTGAATACATCAAAACTCTGAAATTACACATATGGAATTATGTACTAAGCAAAAAAATTGTTAAACAAAATATATTTTATATTTGAGATTCTTCAAAGTAGCCACCCTTTGCCTTGATGACAGCTTTGCACACTCTTGGCATTCTCTCAACCAGCTTCATGAGGTAGTCACTTGGAATTCATTTCAATTAACAGGTGTGCCTTGTTAAAAGTTAATTTGTGGAATTTCTTTCCTTCTTAATGCATTGAGACAATCAATTGTGTTGTGACAAGGTAGGGGTGGTATACAGAAGATAGCCCTATTTGGTAAAAGACCAAGTCCATATTATGGCAAGAAGAGCTCAAATAAGCAAAGAGAAATGACAGTCCTTCAATAGTTTAAGACATGAAGATCAGTCAATCCGGAAAATGTCAAGAACTTTGAAAGTTTCTTCAGGTGCAGTCTTGAAGAAATCTGTCCTTTGGTCTGATGAGTCCAAATTTTAGATGTTTGGTTCCACCCGCCGAGTCTTTGTGAGACACAGTAGGTGGACGAATGATCTCTGCATGTGTGGTTCTCACCATGAAACATGGAGGACGAGGTGTGATGGTGTGGAGGTGCTTTGCTGGTGACACTGTCAGGGATTTATTTTAGAATTCCAGGCGCACTTAACCAGCATGGCTACCACAGCATTCTGCAGCGATACGCCATCCCATCTGGTTTGCGCTTAGTGGGACTATCATTTGTTTTTCAACAGGACAATGACCCAAAAAACACCTCCAGGCTGTGTAAGGGCTATCTGACCAAGAAGGAGAGTGATTGAGTGCTGCATCAGATGACCTGGCCTCCACAATCATCCAACCTCAACCCAATTTAGACGGTTTGGGATGAGTTGTACCGCAGAGTGAATATTTTCATCATTGCGCATCAAGAGTTTTATCCTTGTAGCCTCTCAAACGCGATTTGGAAGATCAGAACAATGGACTAATATATATCCGGCGAGACCCTAATCACAAGAACACAAGGAACCGGAGGAGACAAGCCGATGACACACGCCGAGTGCCTCTGTCAGACCATCTATCCACAGACAGCGCTACCTCTGGCTCCTCTACCAACGGTGAGCGTTTTTTCTACAACAGAGGGCGGGGACACTGGGGACAACGTCGAGGCCAACACCATCAGCACGTAAGAAGGTTCGACACATACGTCGGGGGAAGAAGAAATCCACTACCACCAAAAATGTGACAAAGGAGGAGGAATTTGTATACAAAACAAATGCGACTATGTAAATGAATGTCGCCGACAACTATCTAAAGGTGATTTCTATCGCAAACTGAATTGTGATCCTACCCTGGAATTCCAGCATAATATTTCATCCACAGTGGAACGCTGTTTGGAATCAGGACAAATCACTAAACAAGAAGTTGAATTTCTATGTGTGAAATTCCCCAAGATACCAACTTTCTATACAGTCGCGAAATTACACAAACAAGTATCACCTCCTCCAGGTAGACCCATTGTGGCAGCAATCGACTCTGTGACCTCCAACATTTCTAAATTTGTGGATTACCACATTAAACCGATGGTTGAGAATCTCCCATTTTATGTCAAAGACACTAGTCACATGATCTCATTGATAGAGGGCTTAGGAAGGATACCAGAGGGCACCCTGCTGGCCACTTTTGATGTGGAGAGCTTATACACTAACATCCCACACACTGGAGGTTTGCAGGCACTGCAACACTTCCTTCAGCAGAGAGACTCTACCCTTGTTCCATCCAATGATTGTATCTTACTACTGACTGAACTGGTATTATCCCATAACTATTTTGTCTTTGAGTCAGATTTTTTCCTTCAAATTCGGGGTGTAGCCATGGGCTCCCCGTTTTCCCCCAACTATGCTAATCTGTATGTGGGACAATTTGAAGAAACATTCCTTTTTAAAACAGACACACANAAACTACAAATGTGGCTCATGCGCACAGTGTAATAGCACCAAAAAAACATCCTCCTTTACACACCCACATACAGGTCGAAAGATCCCTGTGAGGGGTATCATCTCATGTAAGACCAAGGCAGTAATCTATCTCATCACCTGTTCATGTGGCAAAGCCTATGTAGGACAAACGAAGAGACAATTAAAGCAGCGCATAGCTGAACACCGCAGCTCAATCAGGTGTAAGAACATTGACTATCCAGTAGCAGCTCACTTTGTTGAGGCTAACCATCCTGTCTCCTCCCTGAGATACACAGGCATTGAGCATGTTGCTCTACCGAGAAGAGGAGGTAACATTGAGATCCTACTACTACAAAGAGAGGCCTACTGGATATTCTATCTAAAAACACTGACCCCTAATGGTCTGAATATTGATTTTGATCTCAGGCCCTTCTTATGAACATTTGTTTCCATCGTGAACAAGTCCTATATATTTAAAATAATTATTTTTACAGATTATTAAGTATATATCTAATATGTTCCCCCTGTTGATGATGGTTGTTATATATCAAGGTTGAACCATTATTATATGTAACAAAAATGGAATACAAAATTGTGAAATTGAATATGTTAATGCCAATATGATGTACAATATTCCATTATGTTTCTATGTGATAACAATAGAATAATATATTTAATATGCCATATACTATATAATCTTTTTTAACAGTGTCACTAATTAATTGTAATTAACTTTATCAATACAACACACCCCTCACTACTGTTATTGATTACACTAATTACACTGTTTGTCTATATAACCTGGTTCAAATATTTATGACATTACCCTGAGGAAGGCACAGTGATGCCGAAACGTTGGTGAATACCCATTAAATTGTTGGGAGAGTATATATGTAGTGTGCGACTTTCTTTATTTTGATAGTGTATAGTTTATTCGCCGTTAGTCAGCACCTCCACACAAACTTCGTACTGGGTGTGCGCCAGCTCATGTTATCTACAACATATATTTTGATTTGTTTAACACTTTTTTGGTTACCACATGATTACTACATGATCCATATTTCATAGTTTCGATGTCTTCACTATTATTCTACAATGTAGAAAATAGTAAAAATAAAGAAAAACCCTTGAATGAGGTGTAAAAATTTTGACCAGTAGTGCATGAGCAAACACTGTTATTTTTATTTCTATTACTTTTACTGTTGCCTGTGCTATTTCATAAACTGAAGTATCAAGTCACAACGGACTAAGACGACAACATTCCATGCTGCCAGCCGAATTCGAGTTGATGACAACGCAAAGACCGTCAATAATCTACAAGGCACTTAAACCACAACGGTGGACACAATGATTTTTTTTCCTTTTATAAAATATTTTATAAACAATTCAAAACACACACATACAAACAACAACATTATACAAACATCAACTACATCACACTTGCCCAGAACCACAAGCACACACACACACACACACACACATCTCCAGCTCCTGCATCACTTTCCGCCACATGGCCTGAATCTGCACCATTTTGTTTCTCTCCGTAGCCCACACACTTTTAATATTAAAATAATAAATCTTTAGATTTTTCCATTATGTTAATGATTACAGATTGATTGATTTACATTATTTAGTATATGTTTTTTCAAGATGAGTGATGAGAAGAGAATCGTCCTACCCATTGGGTATCTCATTACACCCCCCCCCCCATGTCGTGAAATATTATTGAGTCATTATTCGTTTTATACTTAAGACATGCCTCTGCCGTTGTGCTATAGAATTTGTGAATTGAGTCTCTTGTATAATGAATTCTATACATTAGCTGATACTGGAAGAAACACATTTCCAATACACACTTTTACAAATATAACAACGCCACCAAATTATATTAAAAAGCCTGTAGTGTTCAGTCTTGCCACAGTCGAGCAGGACAATGGCTCCCCCAGCTGTCTGTCTGCTTGAACTGCACTCCTGAAATCTGTCTTCTAACACTGATATAGTCTACAGACGGGTTAACATTTCCGGTAGCTTGTTAGATGGAGCTCACAAAGGACATTTTCAATTATTGTATTTCTAAAGTGAGTCGTTTGCATGCACCAAGACGTTAGCGTTACAAGCTTACAACTGACTGGCTGTGGCTAATATTAGCATAGCTATCCAAAAGAATCATGGAACTACAGTGCCACACTGACTCCAGACCTGCTCTCTTATTTGTACATAGAGGTTATGGGGAGGACCGTTGGGTAAGTAACTGATCTTGACACAGGTCTTGGTAGTGGTGGTCAGCTAGTGAAGAGGTCCCTACGTAACCACGTCACCTAGCCTAGTCGTCTCCCTACTGAATTTGAATCGTGGGAAAGCAAAATAAAAAAAAATGATAAGAAAAGGCAATCGAGTTTGACATTTTTCCAAGTCCAAAAATCCCGAGAAAGATGGTGAATCGAACCCAGAACGAGCCAGAGACCTGTCAGTGCCGGAGGAGAGGAGTGAGAAGCAAACTGTTCCTGATGGCAATGCCTTAGCTAGCAGCGCTGCTAATCCCTCCAGTTCAACATCACCACCTCCACTAGCTAGCAGGGCTGCTAATCCCTCCAGTTCAACATCACCACCTCCACTAGCTAGCAGCGCTGCTAATCCCTCCAGTTCAACATCACCACCTCCACTAGCTAGCAGCGCTGCTAATCCCTCCAGTTCAACATCACCACCTCCACTAGCTAGCAGGGCTGCTAATCCCTCCAGTTCAACATCACCACCTCCACTAGCTAGTAGGCCTACTAGTGAGTCAGACTCAGCGGGAGAGGGAGACTGGGAGCTGGCGGGGAGGGGGGCAGTGCATCCACCGCCGAAATGCTCGGAGCAGGTGCAATTTGCAGTTCAAGAACAAGCGAACGTATATCCCCTGATTTGTCATGCAGAATCTAAAATTGGGCTGTACAACATGAAAAAAAGGTATGGAGTTTGGGTCTAGAAACGACTGGAGGGATTAAACTAGCAAAAGAGTGGGTGGAATGTACAGTAAATTATCATCATATGCATCAGACGTTAAAAAAAACAGCACAAGAGCCCTCAAACGTTTTTGGACATGCCCGAGGTGCAGTTGGTGGCAGCAAACCTTGTAGACGAGGCTAAAGCGGACACCCAGGTTAACACTCAAAAATGAAGAAAAAAAAACTATATATATTTTTTGGACGCTACAGTCAGTCTTCAGAACAGCCTTAGGAGGCTAAACATCACAGCCGCATGCCAGCTCATGGCTTTGAGCAAGAAGATGACTCTCAGGAGTTAAATTGACTTTACCTGGGGAGAGTCATTGGGGGAGGTTTATTTTAGGACATTTTCTTTCCTTTACCTTCACAGCACAGAACAAGTTTGTAATCTGAATTTGTGCTTCATATTATCATAGGCAGGAGGCCTATATATCCTCATATGTGTGTTCTGCTGTAGCCTACATTGATTTATTTTATTTGAAGTTATTTTCCGATATTGTGATATTTGTTCTACTGTTACATTGATGTCTTGACAATTACATAAAATGTGGGTGTTGTAAACCCCACAGCTGAGTGTGTGTTCATACGGCGGGTGTTCTGCAGTGTGGTCTAAAAATGTTGCTGTACATTGATGTCTAGAAAATCAGGCTATACGAAATGTGGACTTGTGTAACTGACCAACAGCAGTATGTGGGCATACTGCAGTGACGTCTAAAATGCTTTGAATAAATTAGCACCTTGGAGAGTGCTGACCGTTTCACCACCATAGATAGTAGGCTACTTGAAGAGTGCTGACCGTTTCACCACCATAGATAGTAGGCTACTTGAAGAGTGCTGACCGTTTCACCACCATAGATAGTAGGCTACTTGAAGAGTGCTGACCGTTTCACCACCATAGATAGTAGGCTACTTGGAGAGTGCTGACCGTTTCACCACCATAGATAGTAGGCTACTTGGCTGTTATGTTGTGTTTGACACTTTTTTTTTCAATGCGTTCCAGTATCTCATTGCCCCCCCCAAAAAAACTCCCCTTCTTGCGCTCATTATGTGTTCCAGATGGATACACTTTCTGGCTGTGGGTATGGTTGTTCATGCAGTGAAACTGCAGGAGCAAACCAGCTGGGTACAGGAATATACATCATTTTTTAAATGGTATTCTGATTGCATAGAGCGTTTAAATATTGAAATCAGCCTCAATTTAACTTCAGAGTGTCTTTGTTCTTTCTGAGTGCTAATCAGGCACATTTCCGGGGTACAGCTCTGGCCGGGGAAAGGTCACCAGAAATCAGGGATGTCTGGTCACCTTACCCACCTACCCAAAACTCGTGATTTGTTGGGAGAGTTGTCTGTCTGAAAAGGACCCTCTCCAAATTGGCCACGAAAATCCGACATGATTCCCAGACCTAGTGCTCTTGCCCTAGGTCTGGAATTTCACCATCATTGTAAAGCCCTAGTTATGTTCTATGAGGATTATGATTTATTTCATGTGATTAGTGATTAATTTACGTCTGCTCCTCATTTTAAGGTCAACGCTGTTACATGAACTGAACTCTCTTTTTAATAGTGAAACTATTCCTTTTTTACGTTATTTTTTTCAAAGGAAACAAACATCTAATAGTCAAATTCTAGCGTAAAAGCAGATCAGCTCATTCTACTTTTATATATATCTATAAAAAGGCATTTACAAAATAAATCCTCAAAATACTAGTTAGAATAAAAATCTAAAATCCCACTTTTGGCACGACTCCCATTGTAAGGGTGGAGACAATACTATCTGGTCATTAAATACAGTATCTCTGGTTAAGGAAAGATCACATAATTCCATCCAGGTCATCAGGAGGGCTAAGCTAATGGGCTTGTTTGACAGTGCAGCCGACGTTTCAGCCGACAGAGCATGCGACTGATCTACAAATCACCTTACAGCATAAATAACGACTCGTTATTATTATTATTTGTAGATCAGTCAGTCAGTCACAATTTACCCATGATACATCACGGTTTTGATGCTCAAACATTCTATGGCTGCGGTTGAAACTCATAAAAGACACACCCTCGTCCACTTACCCTCGCCTTATGCCCTTGGGAGAATCCCCGTCGCCATCTTGGAGGGCGGTCCAAATGATTAGCCAAGCAAGGGAAGTTTGCAACGTAAGCCCCTCAGCACTCATTTTTAGTTGAGTTTGCAAGTGTACAATTATGTTCACTTCGGGGCCTGAAACTCCCCATGATTCAATTTGCGACAATTGTACATCCGCTAAGAAAAGTCAGCCAAAAATGTATACCTCAACGTCAATATGGAATCAACATACAAGTGTAAGTAAAAACAAATGTAAATAAATTTGAAATTGTGCTACTAATGCACATGACGGCACAACCACGTCTCGTAAAAGTAATTATGTTTTTGTTTGGTTATCTTTTGGAACATGTTTTATTTCTACAATTTCCTTCTTCAGAAGTTACAGCTAGGCAGGCTATAGTTATTTAGCTAATTAATTTGCTAGCTATCATTCAGTAGGCGTATATTAATAATGATATATTTAATATAAGTAGACATGTACTTATAATTGACTGAAGCACATATAAAGCACCCACAAACTACCGGTGGCTGAAAACACAATATCTTCGTGGGATGAATGAGTGACGAATTTGCTGCAAGTGTATACTCGTCAGACGTCATGAAACGTCATCAGAAGTGTCCACTTAATTTGAGGGCTGAGAGGATTGACTACTTCAAAATGGACATGGCCTCAATTGGGCTTCCCGTGTGCTCACATACATCATTTATTAACTAGGACGGTATCTTGGCTGCGTAGATAACATTCTGATTTTGTAAAGTAAACTTTCAAAAATTCTACAAATTTTTTCATTGAACAGAGAACATTTTGCAGTTTTGAAGCAAATTTCAATAAATTCTACACAGTTTGGCATAGAGCTGAGAGACAATTTCGCAGTTTTAAAGCTCATTTCCAGCAATTCTATGCATTTTGCCATGGCTAATGCTGTGTTCCTCTGCTCAAACATTAGAACAAAATCAATGGGCATGTTTCCTGAATACCCAGTTTTTGGAATGTTCTATTCTCCCTGACTGTATGCTTTCTATCTGGTTTTGGTTGTTCAAGTTAACACAAACTGTTTTTCCATCACGAAAATGACCACTTAGATGACCCCGCCTAAGGATTTTCTACACAGAGGATGCCCTGTAATGGGCTCCAAAGACTAATTTCCTCCGTATTAAAGAGATAGTTTGAGTTTTTGGCAATGAAGTCATTTACACCACCAACGTATGTGGACACCTGCTTGTTGAATATCTCCTTCCATTTGACTACTTAAAAATGGCGGAAGCATGGTGGGAGCCCTCAATGGCGCTGCCGTTGCTACACTGGCTTTTTGGCGACTAGAGCTATCTATCATTCTCTATGGCTAGAACATAACTTTAGCACACAGGGGAAACAGGTATACCTTTATACAGATGGCCCCTCCCTATTAGAGCCCTGCTACCCGACCCTGACAGACCCCGACACTATACATCAGGTTAGTGCCTGTTCTTTCATCAATAACTAGGGTACGGGCAGGGCTCGGGTATCACTACATTGATCACTAACATTTTGAAGCTGAGCCATTTGCCCGTGCTCTGCTGCGCAGTACAGTCATGTTTGACTAAGATCATAACATGGTGTCAGAAGTGCTTCAACATTGTCAGAGTCAACAGGAGAGATAATTTCACAGAGAATAATAACGCTCCTTGAGTTGTCGGCGTTTACAGTGACGAAAAGTAGCTAGCTAATAGTTAATTGCTCTCCTAAGTCTCGTCATTGAGCAGCCCAAGACAAAGCCATTGATATGCATACTCACCTCGTTAACATCAGGACGGAATTCCGTTGGCCGTACATCATTTTCACGTAGTCTTGCTCCGCTACTGGTTGGACAATGTCAGACACGACGACCACAGATGCCAGAGAGATAAATGTAATTTCATGTATAAAATGTCAACTGACTTAATAATAAACTTTATTTGTATAGCGCTTTTCAATACAAGTATTAAAGGGCTTCACATCATAATAATTGTAAAAAATTGTTCACAGATCAGGGGATGCTAATGTGTCGCTGTTAGGGTGGGCACCAAGAACACGCTCAGTTGTCTTGAACATCATTCTTTTGCTGTGGGCGTTCTCAGAGACGAGGAAGATTCAAGAGCTAAATGTAGTTATGTCGATGTCATCACCTCAGCAGAAGTCTAATTAGCGTAATAACAAAATCCCCAATCTGTCTGTTTAAGCTATAGATATCTGTCTGTCTAAGCTATAGATATGTCTGATTAAGCTATAGATATCTGGGTTTTGCATGGGCTGCATCTCAAGGGTTTTCCCTGACCTCTGCCTTGTTCTTGATGACAGAGGAGAAGCGGACCAGTTCAATCTCCTTGGCGTCCTGTCTAGCGTCGTCCCACACATACTCAGGTGACAGCAGCTTGGTGGGCTTATTCTTCACCAGGTACCAGTTCAGGTGACTCTCCTCCTGCCACACAGCCTCCACACCCACAGACCTATCCACCTAGAGGGAGGGGGTGGGGAAGAGAGAAGGGGGGATGAAGAGGAGGAGGAAGAGGGAGAGAAGGGGGGATGGAGTGGAGGAGGAAGAGGGAGGGAGGAAGGGGGTGGGGAGAGAGTGTGAGTGACTAAGTGCCTGCCTGCCTGCGTGTCTGTCTGTCTGTCTGTGCATACGTGTCGGAACGCATGCCTTTCTGTCTGCATGACTGTCTGTCAGGTATGAGTGTGTGAGTGTGTGTTTGCGAGCCTGAGGGCGTGAGTGCCTACCTCCAGGTGCTCCCTGCACGTCTTGGTCAGCCTGTGAACATCCTCCAGCGCTCCTCCGAATATGTTGGCCTGGTAGTAGAAGTCTCCCTGGTCCTGGGGTACAGAGGCTGTGGAGACGGTCCGCCGCTCGTAGGGGTACTCGCTCCGGGGGAACATGTAGAACCTGCAAGACAATTTTATTTAACCTGGAACATACCCTTATTAAGGTCAGGGTAACACTTTATATAGATAGTTTGTAGAGCACCTACGAATGTACTATCTATATACTAGCCCTAACCCTGAACTTAGCTCTTACCCTCACCCTAAATATAACCCTAACCCTAGCCTCAGCCCTTGCTTAGCAACATATTTTTTGATAGTATAACCATCTGTAGAGTATCAACAGATGGAAAATCCTGTTGCCACTCCGTGTCACATTTTCTGGCCTATCCAGACAAAGAATCGATTTCTGATTGATGAGCCCAGCCTAGGAGACTGTATATTAAAGGGGACAGTCTAGCGAATTCAGCAATTGTGGTTCTATCTAGCTGTGATATTCTCAGCTGGATTTGGGCTCTCAACATTAAAAAAGATGAAATAAGTTAGTAGAAACTAACACAACCACATTCTCGTGGTCACAGAGGGACGAAAGCTGAAGTTGTAACGAGTCTGCAGACATTCAAAAGGTGTTTCTGCATCGCTCAGAGGACTCTTGGTAGAAAATGCTCTGTCGTCAGTTATATGAAACGGGGACTCATTTGTACTGTCACTAAATATGATCATATTTGTTTTACAGTTTGAAGAAAAGTGAAATCTTAGTAAGTCGTTTATAATTTGATTGTTGCTATATTTAGAAAGCATTTCAGTAATTTCAAGCCCACTTTTGTTGAATAGGGAGAAAATCATATGTATTTTATTTAAATATTTTCATAATATTTGTACTATGTACTTGAGCTTGTGTCCTTAAAAGTGAGAGCAATTTATAATTATGTTTACCAGAAATGTGAGTTCCAGACCTTTCTAGAACTTATGAAAAAAAGTTACTTTTGGGGATGTCTATTTAGGCATAAATCTACATTTTTCGAGTTTATTGTTTATTTTTCACAACCAACTAAAAAATACACTACATGACCAAAAGTATTATCGAACATCTCATTCCAAAATCACAAGCATTAATATGCAGTTGCTGCTATAACAGCCTCCAGTCTTCTGGGAAGGCTTTCAACTAGATGTTGGAACATTGCTGCGGGGACTTGCTTCCATTCAGCCACAAGAGCATTAGTGAGGTCGGGCACTGATGTTGGGCGATCAGGCCTGGCTCGCAGTCGGCGTTCCAATTCATCCCAAAGGTGCTCCATGGGGTCAAGGTCAGGGGTCTGTGCAGGCCAGTCAAGTTCTTCCACACCGATCTCGGCAAACCATTTCTTTATGGAGCTCGCTTTGTGTCGGACTGCCAGATGGTGACGTGTGATTCATCACTCCAGAGAACGCAATGTTTGTCTGTGGAGATTGTATGGCTGTGTGCTCGATTTTAAACACCTGTCAGCAACAAGTGTGGCTGAAATAGCTGAATCCACTGATTTGAAGGGGAGTCCACATACTTTTGTATATACAGTGCATTTGGAATGTATTCGGACCCCTTCCCTTTTTCCACATTTTGTTATGTTACAGCCTTATTCTAAAATGTATTAAATCTTTTTTTTTCCCTTTAAGTAAGTAACTATTAAGTGTTTAAGTAAGTTTTACCAGGGGTGGATGCCGGCCCTGTAAGTAAGTAAGTATGTATTACCAGGGGTGGATGGCGGCCACCAGTCTCCCCAGCGCCTCGGACCCCACACGGCCATGGAACCTCATGTCTACATCCAGGCAGAAGATGTAGTGCGCCACCCGGTGGATGTGATCCTCAATGGCAGTCTGCTCCCAAATAGATGGTTGGTGGATGTTCAGTAGAACGTCAAATCAATATATCAATCAAACAAATCAATCAAAGTTGATTGTCCTCAGACGTAAATTTGGTTTGCAGGCAGGGTTAAAATGATAAAAATGCACAGTCCATACAATCTACCGTCAACAACATTTAAACTGTCTAGTATGCACTAACCCTATAGGCATATCCTCTTAACTAACTGTAACCCTAGAAATATGTTGCCTATTATCAAGTTTATATTATTGTTGATAGTTGGGACATGTGTAGGGAGCTACTACTCCTACAACATGTTTACATTTTCATTTAGTCATTTAAATGCATAGTTAAATAAAGGTTACATTTAAAATTAAATTTAACAGACGCCCTTATCCAGCCTGATTTACAGGAGCAATTAGGGTTAAGTGCCTTACTCAAAGGCACATCAACAGATTTTTCACGTAGTCGGCTTGGGGATTTAAACCAGTGACCTTTCGGTTACTGGCCCAACGCTCTTAAACGCTAGGCTACCTGCCGTCCTACTACCACTACTGCTACTAATAATAATCTAATAATAATATTAATAGTTATTATGAATAATAATCTAAATAACTCATAATGAAGTAATGCTATGAATAAAGTGTGACCTGGATGAGCTCCATGCGGCGGAGGGATATCTCCTGCCAGCGGTCGAACTTCGGCACCTTCACGATGCTGAGCAGCCTTCCGAGACCAAGAGTAATGTTGCCAGGCACATCGCCGGGCAGGTCGGTGAACACGTAGTAGTGCACATCCAGCCCCACCTGGAATCACATTTCAATTGAATTGAATGGAATTTGTAATGAATTGAGTTACATTTAGTACATTTAAATGTAATAACGTAATTTAATCTGCACCAATAAATAACATCAGACGGGCAGGAGGATCTAATCCTACATCATCACTCCTACAGCAGTCTTTATAAATACGGGATCAGATTTGTTTCTTTTTAAAGGTGTCTGCTAAATGATATCTATAAATATCTATAAATACTTATTTCCCTCATTAAAATGCAAATCAATTTATAACATTTTTCACATGCGTTTTTCAGGATTTTTTTGTTGTTATTCTGTCTCTCACTGTTCAAATATACCTACCATTAAAATTATAGACTGATAATTTCTTTGTCAGTGGGCAAACGTACAAAATCAGCAGGGGATCAAATACTTTTTTCCCTCACTGTATGTTGGTGTAGATGAAATCACGCGTGTAGTAGAAAAAAAACATTAAAAAGGAATTAGTGCAGCTGCAAAATATAAGTGAAGCCCAAGTTGCATTGGTTAAATCAAGTAGGTAAGTAGAATCAGGTGGGTAAATAACTGGGTACCAAATGAACCAATCAAAGGAAAGATTGTGGGGAAAGACTTTGGGCGGGACTCTGATAATACAGATAAGAAACCTGGTCAGTTTGGTGTTACCCATCCAGGTGAATGCAAAGCACGCCATGCCGAAAGAAAAGGAGTACAAGGATAGTGAGAGCACATCAATCTGGTGAAGGCTATAAAATCATCTCAAAAAGATTTGAGCTCCATCAGTCCACTGTGAGGCAAATCATTTACAAATGGAGAGCATTTAACATGACAGCAACTCGGCCTAGAAGTGGACGCCCTTCCAAAATATCCCCAAGACCCACAAGAACAATAACAAATCAGGTAAAAGCCAACCCAAACATAACATCTAGAGATCTGGACCTTATATTATACCAGTCAATCCATTTGATAGATAGTTCTGGATTCTCACCATGAAGTGCTTCTCAGCTGACTCTAAGAAGTCACGAAGAAAACGAGTGTATCTGTAAGGATGGATAGAGATGAAAAACATATACAGAACCAGTCAAAAGTTTGGACACACCTACTCTTTATTTGTACTATTTTCTACATTGTAGAATAATAGTGAAGACATCAAAACTATAACACATATGGAATCATGTAGTAACCAAAATATTTCCCAGGACATAGACATCTGATATTGGCAGAAAACCTTAATTCTTGTTAATCTAACTGCACTGTCTAATTTACAGTAGCTATTACAGTGAAAGAATACCATGCTATTGTTTGAGGAAAGTGCACAGCTATGAACTTAAAGTTATTAATAAACCAATTATGCACATTTGGGAAGTCATGACACAACATTTTAAACAGAAATGCAATGGTTCATTGGATCCGTCTAAAACTTTGCACATACACTTCTGCCATCTAGTGGCCCACATCTAAATTGCACATGGGCTGGACAAATACATTATGGCCTTTCTCTTGCATTTCAAAGATGATGGTACAAAAAAGAATAAAAAAAAAACGCATTGTTTTTTCTTTGTATTATCTTTTACCAGATCTAATGTGTTATATTCTCCTACATTACTTTCACATTTCCACAAACTTGAAAGTGTTTCCTTTCAAATTGTATCAAGAATATGCATATCCTTGCTTCAGGTCCTAAGCTACAAGCAGCTAGATTTGGATATGTCATTTTAGGTGAAAAATTAAAAAGTTTCTTCAAGTGCAGTCACAAAAACCATCAAGCGCTATGATGAAACTGGCTCTCTTGAGGACCGCCACAGAAAAGGAAGACACCGAGTTACTTCTACGTCCATTAGAGTTCCCAGCCTCTGAAATTGCAGCCAAAATGAATGCTTCACAGAGTTCAAGTAACAGACATATCTCAACATCAACTGTTCAGAGGAGACTGTGTGACTCAGGGCTTCATGGTCGAATTGCTGCAAGGAAACCACTACTAAAGGACACCAATAAGAAGAAAAGACTTGCTTGGGCTAAGAAACATGAGCAATGGACGTTAGACCAGTGGAAATCTTCCCTTTGGTCTGATGAGTCCAAACTGTATATGTTTGGTTCCAACCGCTGTGTCTTTGTGAGACGCAGAGTAGGTGAATGAATGATCTCCGCATGTGTGGTTCCCAACGTGAAGCATGGAGGAAGAGGTGTGGGGGTGCTTTGCTGGTGACACTTTGCTGGTGAATTCAAGGCACACTTAACTAGCATGGCTACCACAGCATTCTGCAGCGATACGCCATCCCATCTGGTTTGCGCTTAGTGGTACTATCATTTGTTTTTCAACAGGACAATGACCCAAAACACACCTCCAGGCTGTGTAAAGGCTATTTGACCAAGAAGGAGAGTGATGGAGTGCTGCATCAGATGACCTGGCCTCCACAGTCACCCAACCTCAAACCAATTGAGATGGTTTTGGATGAGTTGGACCGCAGAGTGAAGGAAAAGCAGCCAACAAGTGCTCAGCATGTAGGAACTCCTTCAAGACTGTTGGAAAAGCATTCCTCATAAAGCTGTCAACAAGGAAAAGGATGGCTACTTTGAAGAATATAAAATATGTTGATTTGTTTAACACTTTTTTGGTTACTTCATGATTCCACATGTGTTATTTCATAGTTTTGATGTCACCTCTATTATTCTAAAAAGTAGAAAATAGTACAAATAAAGAAAAACCCATGAATGACTAAGTGTGTCCAAACTTTTGACTGGTACTGTACATCTATGTGAAATAACAGAACTAAAGTTACTACATCTTCAATTATGGATAAAAAAAAATAGACATGGAGAAAACAATAAGGTAAAACATTCAGGTAGGACAAGCAAGTGTGCCTGCAGGGGGAAATGTGTATGTAAAGACACAGCTAGAGACAGACTACATGCTTGTGACATGAGATTACATTATTTGGAAATATGAAGTCCATGTAGAGTTATAGTGTATGTCCCAAACATTAACCTATTCCCTATATAGGACTCAGGCCAAAAGTAGTGCACTGCATAGGGAATAAGGTGCTAGTAGACACACAACCATAGTCCCCACTTGCGAACCGTTTGAATAATGCAGACATTAATGAGGTTATGATGTAGATAACATCGACCAAAGATATTAACACATGAGGTGAATGCATGTGGATAGGTGCGAGGTGAATGCATGTGGATAGGTGCGAGGTGAATGCATGTGGATAGGTGCGAGGTGAATGCATGTGGATAGGTGCGAGGTGAATGCATGTGGATAGGTGCGAGGTGAATGCATGTGGATAGGTGCGAGGTGAATGCATGTGGATAGGTGCGAGGTGAATGCATGTGGATAGGTGCGTGGTGAATGCATGTGGATAGGTGCGTGGTGAATGCATGTGGATAGGTGTGAGGTGAATGCATGTGGATAGGTGCGAGGTGAATGCATGTGTCACGATCTCCTTGAGTGACGGACCAAGACGCAGCGACGCTTCCAGTATACATATTTATTAAATCACATAACTGGGGAAAATAACAAATAAACGAACGAAGATCGTAACATAGAACATAACATAAACTAAACACTTGCGCTATGGACAAACAATAACCCACAAAACCCTAGTGAAAACTACAAACATATATATGGTTCCCAATTAGAGGTAACGACACTCAGCTGCCTCTAATTGGGAACCATTACCCAACATAGAAATAGTACACCTAGAACAGAAAAACCCTACACCAAAAACGAAACTAAACACGCCAGCCTGTAGACTCAGGCCTGGATGTGACAGCATGTGGATAGGTACGAGGTGAATGCATGTGGATAGGTGCGAGGTGAATGCATGTGGAAAGGTGCGAAGTGAATGCATGGGGATAGGTGGGAGGTGAATGCATGGGGATAGGTGCGTGGTGAATGCATGTGGATAGGTGGGAGGTGAATGCATGGGGATAGGTGGGAGGTGAATGCATGTGGATAGGTGCGTGGTGAATGCATGTGGATAGGTGCGTGGTGAATGCATGTGGATAGGTGCGTGGTGAATGCATGTGGATAGGTAGGAGGTGAATGCATGTGGATAGGTGCATGCTTGTGTTAGTGGCAGAAGTCTTGACATTTCTTGTAGGTGACACACACACAAACAGGAAATGATGTGAACATTGCCTTGGCAACAGGTTTCTACACATGGAATCTGTGACTTACTTCCCTACAGCAAACACAGTGGTAGCGATGGTGAGGTTGTGGGACCTGAAGGTCTCGTCTATGACCAGGGGGTCGAAGGTCCCCTCCCAGACTATAGGAGCCAGCCATGGGGTTACAGTCAGCACGTCAGTCCTCCTGAATAGTAATAATAACAGTAATAATAATAATAATAATAATAATAATAATAAATAGTAATAACAGTAATAATAAGAATAACTACAAAATCACATGTCCTGAAGAAAATGTGTGTGCTTACTAGCTTGTTTGAAAGTATTTATGGTTTTATAGTAAGTTATATTAGTGGTAGTGACTGCAGTAGAAATGGTAGTGACTGGTTATAGTTGAAAAAGTAGGTAAATGAAAACATTAATTGATTGATTGGTTGGTTGGTTGATAAGAAATTATAGCCTGAACATGTGAAAGTTGGTTTGGTGTCTAGCTTCCCAGTTCAAGAGTGACAATTATTGTTGGTATTATATGCTAATTTACGCACATTTAAATACTTAATTATAACGTATTGAAAATGTTTATAGCTGAAATGGCAGCAGTAGCATTCAAAATGTCTACCACTGTGTTCTTATGTTTAGCATTGAATCCATGAAATGACATGATAATTTATGAAAATGTACATTGTTTATAGTATATAAAGATTAGGATAGCCTGGATGTTTTCAAAGTCGGTCTTGTAGCTTAAATGGCCAAGGAGCAGGACCATTTTGAATAGCTACCACTGTATTCCTATAGTTCTCATTCAAATCTGTTAATTTATGTACATTTTAAATGGTTATCGTTGAAAAGTTATAGATAGATGGAACACTTGAACGGTTAAAGAGTTACTATTACTGTTAGTGGGTTATTGAATGCAAATTTGAAGTATGTTTGGACATTTTGGGAGGTAGAAACATATCATGCTTGATGCTTAGGTGGAGACTGGTTGAGCAGCTCAGATAGATTGTATGGACAAAAACAAATGACCAGTTTCCCAGCTGCAGACAATAACACATTCTTGACCAGGTACGGATGTCGCACTATCAAGGACCTCAGCCACCCAAGCCATGGCCTGTTCACCCCGCTATCATCTAGAAGGCTAGGTCAGTACAGATGCATCAAAGCTGGAGCCGAGAGACTGAAAAACAGCTTCTATGGCAAGGCCATCAGATTGCTAAATAGCCATCACTAGTCGGCATCTATCCAGTACCCTGCCCTGAACTTAGTCACTGTCACTAGCCGGCTACCACCCGGTTACTCAACCCTGCACCTTAGAACAGGGTTCCCCAACACGTGGACCACGGGCCGAATTTGGCCCACAAGTTCCCTGACAAAAATAAATATTTCATTTTCATTGTTGGACATAAAATACCGTACAAAAAACCCCCCAGGAAATTTAAGAAATCGGATCCCAAGTAATCCCATGCATAATAGAGAGACACGTGATCATATATAATTTTTGTTGGTCAAACATGATATCAGTTTGGGCTTCTTGCGGTCAATTTGCAGTGTACAAATTATTTATTCCTTATAAATCTACACACAATACCACAATGACATGATTTATAAAAATGGTCACATTCACATAGTTAGCAGATGTTAATGCGAATGTGGCGAAATGCTTGTGCTTCTAGTTCCGACAGTGCAGTAATATCTAACAAGTAATCTAACAATTCCCCAACAACTACCTAATACACACAAATCTAATGGGGTGAATGAGAATACGTACACTACTGTTCAAAAGTTTGAGGTCACTTAGAAATGTCCTTGTTTTTGAAAGAAAAGCTATTTTTTTGTCCATTAAAATAGCTGAGTATCTGGAGCATCAGCATTTGTGGGTTTGATTACATGCTCAAAATGGCCAGAAACAAAGGCCTTTCTTCTGAAACTCGTCAGTCTATTCTTGTTCTGAGAAATGAAGGCTATTCCATGTGAGAAATTGACAAGAAACTGAAGATCTCGTACAACGCTGTGTACTACTCCCTTGGAGTCGCCTCTTCACTGTTGACATTGAGACCTTTTTTTGCGGGTACTATTTAATGAAGCTGCCAGTTGAGGACTTGTGAGGCGTCTGTTTCTCAAACTAGACACTAATGTACTTGTCCTCTTGCTCAGTTGTGCACTGGGGCCTCCAACTCCACTTTCTATTCTGGTTATAGTCCGTTTGCGCATTCAGGGCTCGAATCACCCGGTTTATAATATAGAATTCAAACAATAGAATAAAGCTCTATTGTAACGCTGTCGTCTGCATGTGTTGCCACTTACACTGGTTCCATAAGCTTGGCTTGCTTGCTCTGTAGTCTGAAAAACACGGGGAGCAGGTTTACTTTTTGCAGAAACAGACTGGCACTGAGATAATAATAAAAATGTTGAAGGCTAAGACTTGCTTGGGGTACCAGTCTGTTTGTGCCATCATGCCACTTCTTTATTTATTTATTTATTCGTTTATTTGTCAGGGACAATGCAGCATACATTATTACATACATAATTATCACAGTCAGCCATAATAATATGTGTAGATGTGTTGCATAAAAGGTTTCTAGCCAATAGGCTAATTTGCAACCCCAGTCCCTGGTCAGGCCTTTCTAAACAGGTAATCCAGATATATAATTTTTAAAAGGACCACATAGTGTGAATTACACAATCATGCAGCAAATACATTGTATACAAACATCAACATTTCACAGTCGAGACCACATTACACAAAACAGCACATCACGTAACAACACAAGCCCCAAGCACCCAGCCGCTCACACCTGCTCACCTTGTCATGCCAATGCCAATCATGGAAAGGAGTTGCCATCATGCCACTCCTTGTCATGTTTGGGATGAAAAGGAGTGGCATGATGGCACAAACAGATCTGGGACCAGGCTATGGTTGGTTGATGAAGTAATGAAAAGTTATTAATAGTAGAAAAAGAACAGTGCAGTACGGTGTAGGTTCAACAGGTGTGTACAGTCAGTACCCACATGTACTCACTCACCTGTGATTCAGCACAACCTGGTGATTCACCTGGCGCCATGTTAACCCCTCATAATTCTCACTGGGACCCTCACTGACAGACAGACAGACAGCAGAGAAAAAAGAGAGAGAGAGAGTGGTTCAGTATGTAGAGCATGTCGCTTGCAAGGCCAGGGTTGTGAATTTCTCCCATTCGTCTCTGCAGATCAACTCAAGCTCTATCAGGTTGGATGGGGAGCGTTGCTGCACAGATATTTTCAGGTCTCTCCAGAGATGTTCGATCGGGTTCAGGTCCGGGCTCTGTCTGGGCCACTCAAGGACATTGAGACTTGTCCCGAATCCACTCCTGCGTTGTCTTGGCTGTGTGCTTAGGGTTGTTGTCCTATTGGAAGTTGAACCTTCAACCCAGTCTCAGGTTTCCATTAAGGATCTCTCTGTACTTTGCTCCATTCATCTTTGCCTCAATCCTGACTAGTCTCCCAGTCCCTGGCACTGAAAAACATCCCCCACAGCATGATGCTGCCACCACCATGCTTCACCGTAGAGATGGTTCCAGGTGTCCTCCAGATGTGACGCTTGGCATTCAGGCCGAAGAGTTTAATCTTGGTTTCATCAGACCAGAGTATCATGTTTCTAATTTCTCATGTTCTGAGAGTCTTTAGGTGCATTTTGGCAAACTCCAAGCGGGCTGTCATGTGCCTTTTACTGAGGAGTGGCTTCTGTCTGGCCACTGTACCATAAAGGCCTGTTTGGTGGAGTGCTGCAGACATGGTTGTACTTCTGGAAGGTTCTCCCATCTCCACAGAGGAACTCTAGAGCTCTGTCAGAGTTACCATCAGGTTCTTGGTCACCTCCCTCATCTCCCCCAATTGCTCAGTTTGGCCAGGTGGCCAGCTCTAGGAAGAGACTTGATGGTTCCAAACATCTACCATTTAAGAATGATGTAGGCCACTGTGTTCTTCGGGACCTACAATGCTGCAGAATTGTTTTGGGTACCCCTCCCAGATCTGGACTTTATATAGACAGGTGTGTGCCGGTAAATTCAATTGATTGGACAAATTTTGGAGCAGGTGGACACCAATCAAGTTGTAGAAACATCAAGGAGGATCAATGGAAACCGGATGAATCTGAGCTCAATTTTGTGTCTCAGAGTAAAGGGTCTGAATGCTTATGTAAATGAGGTATTTCTGTTTTTTATTAGTTAATACATTTGCAAAAAATGCTAAAAACCTGTTTTCGCTTTGTCATCATGTGTGTAGCTGAGCTGAGGATTTTTAACGAAATGTGGAAAAAGTCATGGGGTCTGAATATTTTCCGAAGGCACTGAAGGTCAGTAATCCTGGTATTATCTACTGGGTTTACAGTGCCCTCCGTAATTATTGGGACAGTACAGCATGTTTTCGCCCTTTGGCTCTATACCTCAAGACTTTGGATTTGAAATCAAACAATGACTATGAGGTTAAAAGGTTGAATGGAAACACTTTAGGAAGTAATTCTAAGCAAAGAGATATTCAAGGTGGCAGGGTAGCCTAGTGGTTAGAGCGTTGGATTAGTAACTGAAAGCTTGCAAGTTCAAATCCCCGAGCTGGCAAGGTACAAATCTGTCGTTCCGCCCCTGAACAGGCAGTGAACCCACTGTTCCTAGGCCGTCATTGAAAATAAGAATTTGTTCTTAACTGACTTGCCTAGTAAAATAAAGGTATAATAAAATCCACTTTTGAAAAGTGGCACCACGTCCTGAAGAGGAAAGACGTGCCGGCTCGAGCTAGCAGGATCTCCAGACAGCACCTCACAGAGGGAGAGTTCATGATGAAGGGCACTTTCGATGCGTCAACCGGGAGTTTCCGAATGGAAAGGAGTCATTGGCCTACATTGAAACCCTCTGCTTGAGCCTCCATTTGACATTTCAAGGATTATGGTGCAGGGGTTACTGACCGACCATCGTCAACATCGCTGACTTTGGAGTCAAGCAAAAGCGCCTGAACGGAGGAGGCCACGCGAGTCAATGCCATGGAGCCTGAGGTAACGTTAACCGGTCATGACTGTTGTTGACTAGGCTAGCATCACGCTCTGTCAGCTCCATCTGTGGCGTATAGGGGCAGGACTCGGTTGTATACTGATGGTCATGAGCGCAATCTAGCTGGGCCCCGAGCTCTTTAGTGATGGACCTCTTCTCCACAGCAGCACAGGAACACTCTGGAACTCAGGGGTCAGTTTGGCATGCTGTACTAACTGTTCTTTCCTGTTGGTAGAAAATGATTAAGGCATCTATTAGGCTATAACTATATTAGCTGCCCAGTGTAGTTACCATTCCATTCCAATAGATGGCAGCCTAAGCTAGTTGAAGTCACTACTCCAGCGACAGGGACATGGGATTAGTGCGCACTGAAAGTAGTTGTATCTTCAAAGCAAGTTTATCTGGTTACACTTGAACCTGCTGTTATAGTGGACAAGCTAACTAACACTATGTTTACATAAGACCCAGGCATTAGGTCTATGTCTTAGGCTAGGCTAGATTTACTAAATTACTTTAATTCAGTGCCTTTGCTTCTGACTATGCGCACTTTATGGAAGAAACGGCACTCGCGGGGATGAGACGCCGTACACCTCGTCCAATTGTCCCTTGTGCCGATAGGGTGAACTGGCGATAAACTGCCAGCCTGTATGCTCTGCAAACAAAATCATAAGACAAGTTAGTCTGATACCGAAACTAAATCACAATGTATTTATAATGAGTACGCCCCATTATTGGTTAGAATGAGAGTTCACGAATCATGATGCTGTCCGCGATTCGAACTCCGGTCGTCTAATCTAAAGGTAAATGTGTTAACATTGCGCCAAACAGCGGAATTGGATACTTAAATAAAATAATAAAAAAAAAAAAAAAAAAAAAAAAAAAAAATATATATATTTTTTTTTTATTTTATTTTTTTTTTTATTATTTTAAGTATCCAATTCCGCTGTTTGGCGCAATGTTAACACATTTACCTTTAGATTAGACGACCGGAGTTCGAATCGCGAACAGCATCATATATATGATATATATATATATATATATAAAATACCTATATATAAAATATATATTGAACACCTACCCACTACTGATGTTATAAAAAAATATATATTTTTTACTTAACCATTATTTAACTAGTCAAGTCAGTTAAGAACAAATTCTTATTTACTGCCTTGTTCAGGGGCAGAACGACAGATTTTTACCTTGTCAGATCGGGGATTTGATCTATCTACCTTCAGGTTACTGGCCCAACGCTCTAACCACTAGGCTTCCTGCCTACTTTAAACAATTCATAAACAAGCAAAATTTGACCAATTATTTAACTGGCATATTGTCTGCTGACTGGTCGTGTAACCTCTTCTGCCAGGAAGTCCTTCATAAGGATTAGTAACACAAATACATCGCCATCCAGACAGACTGACAGGAACCTCTGAATGGATGTAATACAGCTACCATCCACTGGGATTTTGTACTGTATCGCTACTATCTCTCTACAACACACACACACACACTTGCCATTACCTGGCAGCATTCCCACTCACACCAGTTTGTGTTTGCCTATGCCAACCGTCTAGCTGAGGTGTTTCAGGCAGCATATCTGTGTTGTTACTGCTACGAGAACGAACTCTTTGATCTGGGGCAACGCTCGGCTCAAACATGAAAGGCTTCAGTAGGTTTATTGGCTCTGTGATGTTCTGTTAATTACTGATGTCCCCTTTAAGAATTGAGCACCCTTGGACATGCGCAGTGTTGTTCTGTGTTATTCTGGTACTAACGCTTTTTAGTAAATGTGAAGCTCCAGTTCAATTCCTGGTATTCCGAGTATTTCGTATTATATAAGTAATAAGAGCTAAGACACTACAGGCTCCCTAACTAACAATTATTTCATTCTCTGTAGTAAACTCATTCTCAGACTTGGAGCTACTCTGTAAATTCAGTCATTTTGGGGAGCTCCAAGATGCTCTCTCCTGCCAGTGATGCAACAATGCCAATATGTTAGCTGGCGTTCTAAATCATAGTGTTTTCATTCCCCTTTAAAGTGCGACTGTCAGCTTTCATTTCATCCATATTGTGTGAACCACTTAGAAACAACAACACTTTTTTTTTACATAGTCGCCCCATTTTAATATTGGGACAAATTCACTTATGTGTATTAAAGCAGTATAACGTTATGTATTTGGTCCCATGTTCATAGCACACAATGATTACATCAAGCTTGTGACTACAAATTTGATGGATGCATTTGCTGGTAGCATCCACATTAATGTAGAAGTGTTTAGAAACAAATTCTACTCTTATTTATAATAAAAGTGACTCCAAATGACACAGCACATTACTTACCATTTCTATTGGGCACAAAATAATCAACACAACTAAAACAAACAGCTAATGCATCCAACAAATGTGTAGATCTTTAGCCACACATTACAACACAGCTGTTCACCCAGCTTTAGCCACACCTTACAGCACAGCTTTTCACCCAGCTTTAGCCACACCTTACAGCACAGCTTTTCACCCAGCTTTAGCCACACCTTACAGCACAGCTTTCACCCAGCTTTAGCCACACCTTACCGCACAGCTTTCACCCAGCTTTAGCCACACCTTACAGCACAGCTTTCACCCAGCTTTAGCCACACCTTACAGCACAGCTTTCACCCAGCTTTAGCCACACCTTACAGCACAGCTTTCACCCAGCTTTAGCCACACCTTACAGCACAGCTTTTCACCCAGCTTTAGCCACACCTTACAGTATAGCTTTCACCCAGCATTGTAATACATGTTTTCTTACTTGAGAGAGACAGATGCGCAGCGTGAGAAGACAAGCCTTTGATGAGGAGAAAAAATAAAAAACAATAGTGACGACAATAAAAATGGAAAAAACGGTTCAAATGTAGGCTCCAGCTTCTCAAATGTCATTACCAGCAGAGAACCATTCCCCCAGCCATTACTGAAGCAAATAGCCAGTGTTCACGTTCTGGAGAAGAAGAAGAAAACGGTCATTAATTAACAACCGACAATAGCCTATGAGATGAAGGAACATTTTATTTATGATATTTAAGAAGTACTGTAATTAGAGTACCAGTCAAAAGTTTGGACACACTTACTCATTCCAGGGTTTTTCTTTATTTTTCATATTTTCTATATTGTAGAATAATAGTGAAGACAACTATAAAATAACACATGTGGAATCATGTAGTGACCAAAACAAAGTGTTAAAAAAAAATCTAAATATATTTGACATTTTTCAAAGTAGCCACCCTTGTTGTTCAAAGTAGACACCCTTGTTGTTCAAAGTAGACACCCTTGCCTTGTTGACAGCTTTGCACACTCTTGGCATTCTCTCAACCAGCTTAACAGGTTTGCCTTGTTAAAAGTTAATTTGTGGAATTTCTTTCCTTAATGCGTTTGAGCCAATCAGTTGTGTTTTGACAAGGAAGGGTTGGTATACAGAAGATATGGCTATTTGGTAAAAGACCAAGTCCATATAATGGTAAAAACAGCTTAAATAAGCAAAGAGAAATGACAGTCCATCATTACTTTAAGACCGGTGAAAATCTGTCCTTTGGTCTGATGAGAACAAATTTGAGATTTTTGCTTGCAACCACTGTGTCTTTGTGAGACGCAGAGTAGGTGAATGGATGATCTCCGCATATGTGGTTCCCACCGTGAAGCATGGAGGAGGAGGGGTGATTGTGTGGGGGTGCTTTGCTGGTGACACGGTCTGTGATTTATTTAGAATCTAAGGCACACTTAACCAGCATGGCTACCACAGCATTCTACACCATCCCATCTGGTTTGCGCTTAGTGGTACTATCATTTGTTTTTCAACAGGACAATGACCCAACACACCTCCAGGCTGTGTATGGGCTATTTTGACCAAGAAGGAGAATGATGGAGTACTGCATCAGCTGACCTGGCCTCCACAATCACCCGACCTCAACCCAATTTAGATGGTTTTGGATGAGTTGGACCGCAGAGTGAAGGAAAAGCATTCAACAAGTGCTCAGCATACGTGGGAACTCCTTCAAGACTGTTGGAAAATTATTCCAAATGAAACTGATTGAGAGAATGCCAAGAGTGTGCAAAGCTGTCATCAAGGCAAAGGGTGGCTACTTTGAAGAATATAAAATATAACATATACAGTGAGGGAAAAAAGTATTTGATCCCCTGCTGATTTTGTACGTTTGCCCACTGACAAAGAAATGATCAGTCTATAATTTTAATGGTAGGTTTATTTGAACAGTGAGAGACAGAATATCAACAAAAAAATCCAGAAAAACACATTTGAAAAATGTTATAAATTGATTTACATTTTAATGAGGGAAATAAGTATTTGGGGAGTTTCTCCCATTCTTCTCTGTAGATCCTCTCAAGCTCTGCCAGGTTAGATGGGGAGCGTCGCTGCACAGCTATTTTCAGGTCTCTCCAGAGATCAGGTTTAAGTCCGGGCCCCGCTGGGCCACTCAAGGACATTCAGAGACTTGTCCCAAAGCCACTCCTGCGTTGTCTTGGCTGTGTGCTTAGGGTTGTTGTCCTGTTGGAAGGTGAACCTTTGCCCCAGACTGAGGTCATGAGCGCTCTGGAGCAGGTTTTAATCAAAGATCTCTCTGTACTTTTCTCCATTCAGGTTTCCCTCCATCCTGAATAGTCTCCCAGTCCCTGCCGCTGAATGAAAAAAAACAGCATGATGCTGCCACCACCATACTTCACCGTAGGGATGGTATTGGCCAGGTGATAAGCGGTGCCTGGTTTCCTCCAGACTTGACACTTGGCATTCAGGCCAAAGACTTCAATCTTGGTTTCATCAGACCAGAGAATGTTTTTCTCATGGTCTGAGAGTCCTTTAGGTGCCTTTTGGCAAACTCTAAGTGGGCTGTCGTGCCTTTTACTGAGAAGTGGCTTCTCTTCTCTGAGAAGTGGCCACTCTACCATAAAGGTCTGTTTGGTGGAGTGCTGCAGAGATTGTTGTCCTGATGGAAGATTCTCCTATCTCCACAGAGGCACTCTGGAGCTCTGTCAGAGTGACCATCGGGTTCTTGGTCACTTCCCTGACCAAGGACTATCTCCCCCGATTGATCGGTTTGGCCGGGCAGCCAGCTCTAGGAAGAGTATTGGTGGTTCCAAACTTCTTCCATTTAAGAATGAGGCCACTGTGTTCTTGGGGACCTTCAATGCTGCAGAAATGTTTTGGTACCCCACCCCAGACCCTGTCACAGAGCTCTACGGACAATTCCTTCACAAACATGACTTGTTTTTTTCTCTGACATGCACTGTCAACTGTGGAACCTTATATATACAGTTGTGTACCTTTTCAAATCATGTCCAATCAATTGAAATTTACCACAGGTGGACACCAATCAAGTTGCAGAAACATCTCAAGGATGATCAATGGAAACAGGATGCACTGGAGCTCAATTTTGAGTCTCATAGCAAAGGGTCTGAATACTTACAGTACCCGTCAAAAGTTTGGACACACCTACTCATTCAAGGGTTTTTCATAATTTTTTGTATTTTATACATTGTACAATAATAGTGAAGACATCAAAACTATGAAATAACACACATGGAATCATGTAGTAACCAAAAAAAGTGTTAAATCACAATATTTTATATTCTTCGAAGTAGCCACCCTTTTCCTTGATGACAGCAATTTGCACACTTTTGGCTTTCTCTCAACCAGCTTCACCTGGAATGCTTTTCCAACAGTATTGAAGGAGCTACCACATGTGTTGAGCACTTGTTGGCTGCTTTTCCTTCACTCTGCGGTCGAACTCATCCAAAACCATCTCAATTGGGTTGAGGTCGGGTGATTGTAGAGGCCAGGTCATCTGATGCAACACTCCATCACCTCCCTTCTTGGTCAAATAGCCTTTACACAGCCTGGAGGTGTGTTGGATCATTGTCCTGTTGAAAAACAAATGAACAACCCAATAAGCGCAAATCAGATGGGATGGTTTATCGCTGCAGAATGCTGTGGTAGCCATGCTGGTTAAGTGTGCCTTGAATTCTAAATAAATAACTGACAGTGTCACCAGCAAAGCACCCCCACGCTTCACGGTGGGAACCACACATGCAGAGATCATCCGTTGACCTACTCTGCGTCTCACAAAGACATGGACTCATCAGACCAAAGGACAGATTTCCACCGATCTAATGTCCATTGCTTGGGTTTCTTGGCCAAAGCAAGTCTTCTTCTTATTGGTGTCCTTTAGTAGTGGTTTCTTTGCAGCAATTCGACCATGAAGGTCTGATTCACAGTCAAATCAAATTATATTTGTCACATGCGCCAAATACAAGTGTAGATCTTACAGTGAAATGCTTACTTACAAGCCCTTAACCAACAATCTTAACTTCTTAAGTAAAAAATGGAAAATAAAAGTAACAAATAATTAAACAGCAGGAGTAAAATAAAAAATGAGGCTATATACACAGGGTACCGGTACAGAGTCTATGTGCGGGGGCACCAGTTGAGGTAATATGTACATGTAGGTAGAGTTAAAGTGACTATGCATAGATTATAAACAGAGAGTAGCAGCAGTGTAATAGAGGGGTCTGGGTAGACCTTTGATTAGCTGTTCAGGAGTCTTATGGCTTGGGGGTAGAAGCTGTTAAGCCTTTTGGACCTTGACTTGGCGCTCCGGTACCACTTGCCGTGCGGTAGCAGAGAGAACAGTCTATGACTAGGGTGGCTGGAGTCTGACAATTTTTAGGGCCTTCCTCTGATATAGAGGTCCTGGATGGCAGGAAGCTTGGCCCCAGTGAAGTACTGGGCCGTACGCACTACCCTCTGTAGTGCCTTGCGGTTGGAGGCCGAGCAGTTGCTATACCAGGCAGTGATGCAACCAGTCAGTAGTTTGTAACAGTTTGTAAGCCCTGCCACATCCGACGAGCATCGGTGCCGCATGATTAAATCTTAGTCCTGTATTGACGCTTTGCCTGTTTGATGGTTCGTCTGAGGGCATTGCGGTATTTCTTATAGGCTTCCGGGTTAGAGTCCTCTCCTTGAAAGCGGCAGCTCTACCCTTTAGCTTAGTGCGGATGTTGCCTGTAATCCATGGCTTCTGGTTGGGGTATGTACGTACGGTCACTGTGGGGACGTCATCGATGCACTTATTGATGAAGCCAGTGACTGATGTGGTGTACTCCTCAATGCCATCGGAAGAATCCCAGAACATATTCCAGTCTGTGCTTGCAAAACAGTCCTGTAGCTTAGCATCTGCTTCATCTGATGACTTTCTTATTGACCGGGTCACTGGTGCTTCCTGCTTTAGTTTTTGATTGTAAGCAGGAATCAGGAGAATAGAATTATGGTCAGATTTTCCAAATGGAGGGTGAGGGAGAGCTTTGTACGCGTCTCTGTGTGTGGAGTAAAGGTGGTCTAGAGTAATTTTTTCCCTCTGGTTGCACATTTAACATGCTGATAGAAAGGAGGTAAAATTGATTTGAGTTTCCCTGCATTAAAGTCCCCAGCCACTAGGAGCGCCGCCTCTGGATGAGCGTTTTCCTATGTGACCAAATACTTATTTTCCACCATAATTTGCAAATAAATTCAT
>QNTS01003215.1:77344-122660 GCA_003317085.1 Hucho hucho | reverse complement strand
CACCAGCATTAACAAAACACCAAATTATGGAATTTTTGTGGAAGATTGGAGTCGCATCCCTCCAATAGAGTTCCAGACGTTGTAAAATCTATGCCAACAGTTCTGGCGGCTCGTGGTGGCCCAACGCCCTATCAAGACACTTTATTTTGGTGTTTCCTGTTTTGGGGCCGATACCTCTACATGTAGGCTGGAAATGAACAATTCATTATTTTCAATGAACACTAATAAAATATTCATACAAATGTTGGATGGAAAAGTGACAGAAACTCATTGGGGTTATCTGAATGTGTTGCAGATGTCCAGTATACTGTAGATTATAGATATAAATGGACAACAAAATAAACTGTGAATGAATGAACTATCTTACAGATCTTCCTTTCTAGCAATGTTTTCCCCTATGGCTTCACTGTAGACAGGTCAGGTCCAACTCTGTTGCCCTAAAATCAAGAAAATAAATGGGGATAAATAACACAGTTTTATACAACATCCAATAGAGGGAGACTAGGGGAATCTTATTTAAAAATCAAATCAAATCAAATGTTATTGGTCACCTACACATGGTTAGCAGATGTTATTGAGAGTGTAGCGAAATGCTTGTGCTTCTAGTTCCGACAGTGCAGCAATATCTACCAAGTAATATCTAACAACTTCACAGCAACTATACAAACAAATCTAAGTAAAGGAATGGAATAAGAATATATAAATTTAAATATATGGATGAGCAATGACAGAGCGGCATAGGCAAGATGCAATAGATGGTATAAAATACAATATATACATATGAGAGGAGTTATGCAAGATATGTAAACATTATTAAAGTGACTAGTGATCCATTTATTTAAGTGGCCAATGATTTCCAGTCTGTATGTAGGCAGCAGCCTCTCTGTGTTAGTGATGGCTGTTTAACAGTCTGATGGCCTTGAGATAGAAGCTGTTTTTCAGTCTCTCTGTCCCAGCTTCGATGCACCTGTACTGACCTCGCCTTCTGGATGATAGCGGGGTGAACAGGCAGTGGCTCGGGTGGCTGTTGTCCTTTTTGATATTTTTGGCCTTCCTGTGACATCGGGTGCTGTAAGTGTCCTGGAGGGCAGGTAGTTTGCCCCTGGTGATGCGTTGTGCAGACCGCACGCCCTGTGGTTGTAGGCAGTGCAGTTGCTGTTCCAGGCGGTGATACAGCCCGTCAGGATGCTCTCAGACTGACTTGAGTCCAAGTCAGGTGACTCGAGTCCACACCTCTGGAGGACAGTGATACACTCTTACTTGACAGTGCATGAAGCCAGTCATTCAGACCCCATGAAGTTGTTTAATGCAATTCTGCTTTTTTCAATGTTCATTGGTAAGTGCGTAGGTTTTACAATGCAGGTTTGAATTGCAGACATAAGTCGATAAAGCATTTACGGTACATGAATTGCAATATGATTTATTCAAAACATGTTTAACATTATTTATATCAGGTATGAGGAGGAAATAATATCAGCTACAACTGAAGAGCATGTTTTTGAGGGTGATGGTGTTACTCTGTCCTGCAACTACACTGGCTCCTACAGTACTGATACTTTACTGTGGTATCAACAATACCCCAGATCAAAACCAGAATTTCTGCTCTTCATCACTGAAGGAGGGTTAAAGACACATAATGAATCGACCCACACTCGAATATCTGTTAAACTGAATGAAGAATAGACTCATGTGGATCTGGAGATCTCCTCTGCTGAAGTGACAGACTCTGCTCTGTACTACTGTGTTCTGAAGCCCACAGTGACAGGAAATGCAGAAACACTGTAGAAAAACCTGACAACATATTCTGTAGAAAGAAAGCCATAACAGAAAACATTTCACATTGGTGTCAAGAGGAGTGGCTGTATAATCAAAGATCCATATGTAGCTTATGGGATGTTATTGTTCAGGAAGTAGCTAGTTTCTCAGTGCTGTCTGTCTGTTTCTCAAAGGTCTAGCAAGATGTTGATTTTCTCATTTGTTCTCTTTCAGCTTTTTTAGGTGAGTTATTATATGGATTGAAATATTACAATTTTATCTTACAGTGAATGAACAGCACAAAAACATAGTAATTCCACATTAATAATTTTTAAATGTCAGTTACAACTGCACAGTTGTACAGTTACAGATGTTATTTGACCAAATCTTTTTCCAGGAAACAGTTTTGGGGATTCAATAAACCCTTTGACTACAGAAGAGCTTGTTCAGGAGGCAAGGAATGTCCATCTCTACTGCAAATATGATGGCACTGTCTACAATCTATAGTGGTACCGCCAATATCCCAGATCCAAACCAGAATTCCTCTTGTAAGTTACACCAGAGGGGTCTAAATTTAAAGCTACTCCCCCACCTCCTCGTCTGACAGTTTCCATTGACAATGTGGACAAATGTGTGGATCTGAAGATCTCCTCTGCTGATATGACAGACTCTGATCTGTACTACTGTGCAATGAAGACCACAGTGACAGGAAACTTTGACACACTGTACAAAACGCTGTCAAGAAACATGGAAGGAAACAGACATCTTGTATGATATAGATAAGTAACATGCCTACTGTATTGTAAGGGGAGGGACTTACGGTAGAGGAGGAGTTGAACAGCGGTATAGAACATGTAGAACAGAAGGAAACTTTCCGACTGCTTAGATCTTTCTGTCAGTTTGACTCTCTTCATCTAACATGCATTTGCTGTATTCAGTGTTGTTCCTGACCATAGTTATGGGTATGTGACACAATACAATACAATACATTGCCATTTGAATTCAATTCAAATTCAAATGCATTTTCATGAGCAATTAAGTGTGTGTGTATTAAAACCATTCTCTATGCAGGTGTCAGTTGTGAGGACCTCACTCCACTCAAGAAAGAAGAGTACTGTTTAGAGGGAACCCCTGTTACCCTGTCTTACAACTACTCCAGAAAAGCTACTGCTGGAGATGAATTCTATTGGTATCACCAATACACAGCACAAAGGCCAGAGTTCCTCCTGTACATCTCAGGTACAGAATTTATAAAGAAAGCAGATCCTTTGAACACTCGAATATCTGCAAAACTGAACAAAGAGAAGACCCGTTTGGATCTGGAGATCTCCTCTGCCGAAGTGACAGACACTGCTCTGTACTACTGTGCTGTGAGGCCCACAGTGACAGGAAACCTACACACACTGTACAAAAACCTCAGCAGGGACCATATCAGCAGGAATTTATCCAGTTTCTTTATTAAACTTGTGTGTAACTTTTACTTTGTTGACATCAAAACAGTGCCGCAAAAAATGTATTGACAGATTGACAGATTTGACAGATTCTGACAATTTGATAAATATTCCTATTCTGCTACAGTCAGGCCTTTTAACCTCATCATATACATGCAATATGCATACATTAGGTGACATCATTACTCTCAACATGTACAGTCATGTTCATGATCTTTATCAAGAATGCCACAAATTATGGACCTGACATCTCAGCGGTTTAGTCCTCTGCTGGTAAATCCATGTACTGCACTCTTTAGGAGCATACCTGGAATCAACTGACTGGGGTATCTCAATCGCAGCGCACAATAGCCTTAGGATGAGGTTAAGTGACTGGTAATGGACCAGACAAACATAAAAGGCTCTTACACTGTTCTGGTCAAGTCCATAAATAGTGGCACCCTTGATAAAGATGAGCAAAAAATACTATATAAAAAAATTAAGACAAATACTGTGCTACACTGGAGAATTCAAAACATTAAGAACACCTGCTCTTTCAATGACATAGTGAATCCAGGTGAAAATGATGATCCCTTATTGATTTCACTTCTTAAATCCACTTCAATCAATCAGTGTAGATGAAGAGAAAGAGGCAGGTTGAAGAAGGATTTTCAAACCTTGAGACAATTGAGACGTGTCAAGAACTGCAATGCTGCTGGATTTTTCACGCTGAACAGTTTCCAGTGTGTATCAATAATGGTCCACCACCCAAAGGACATACAGCCAACTTGACACAACTGTGGGAAGCATTGGAGTCAACAAGGGCCAGCATCCCTGTGGAACGCTTTCGACACCTTGTAGAGTCTATGCCTCGACGAATTGAGGCTGTTCTGAGGGCTAAAGGGAGGCGGTACAACTCAGTATTAGGAAGGTATTCCTAATGTTTAATATACTCAGTGTATATTGCATGCTTAAACATTTTTCTTTTATTATTACATGTTATACTAATAAAAGTGTTCAGAGAAAGAGATGTTGTTTAACAAGGAATAAAACAAATCTTGAAATGATAAGAGTCAAAATTATTGGCACCCCTGTTTTCAATACTTCCCTTGCCGGGGGGGCGGTAAGTAGCCTAGCGGTTTAGAGCGTTGGGCCAGTAACCAAAAGGTTAGCCTAAGAAAAATCTGTTGATGTGCCCATGAGCAAGGTATTTAACCTTAACTGCTCCTGTAAGTCCCTCTGGAAAAAAGCGTCTGCAAAATGACTAAAATGTAATAAAAATAAATAAAAAATAACGCCACAACCTTTTTCTAAAATGTTTCATGAGATTGGAGAACACACTGGGAGTTATCTTAGACCAATTCTCCATACAGAACCTTTCCAGATCCTTGATATCTTTTGTCTGCTATTATGGACTGCCCTCTTCAAATCAAACTACAGGTGACTGAGATGGCCATTGCAAAATGTTCTTAGTGGATTTTGATTCGTGCTTGGGGTTATTCTTTTGCTGTAAGATCCACTTGCGGCCAAGTTTCAGCACCCTGGCAGAGGCAAACAGGTTTTTGGCTAAAATGCACTTACTAAAGTTCATGATGTCGTTGGCCTGATGCCGAACAGTCGAAGCGAAATAGCCCCTTAACATCAACGATCTACCACCGTATTTTACCATAGGTATGAGGTACTCAGCATATGCTTCTGTTTTTCCAGCCTGGTATCAGCAGAGAAGCGTCAATCGGGTACGTTTTAGCAAAACGAGACGCATCAAATGACATGAAGCTTATGTGAATACATTGCATTCAGTCGGGGGGAAGATTAGTTTCACAATATTGAAGCCTTAAAAATAAGAGTCAGAGACATAATTCCTAACTGAATAAATTGCAATCAATGAGTCTCTCTCTCAAAAGATACGCTTCAATTTATTTGACCCTTATGTCAATACATAGCATTCAAGGCAAAAAAAGTTGGTGAAGAAGCTGAAATGGGTAAATTGCATTTGGCAGTTTTCAGCAAAACCAACATGAAGTGTATGGAGAGGAGGGCAGTAATGTTCAGCTTTCCTGCAACTACTCCTCAGCATACAGTGTACTGTGGTATAAACAGTAACCTAGATGCGCCCCAAGTCTTCCTCTTCATCCTCCATACCTCTAGGACTGTAGTGAGAGCTAAACCTCCATACCTCACCTCCCTGTTAAACTGAACAATGAAAAGACCTGTGTGGATCTGGAGATCTCCTCTGTTGAAGTGAGAGACTACTCTGTACTGCTGTACTGTAGAGCCAACAATGACAGGAAACTGAGAAACACTGTACAAAAACCATACAACACTACGCACTATACTGCTGTGCTGTGACATCCACAGTGACACAGAACTTATTGACTCAGCAGTGAGCTGAATTTCATGGATTTACAAGCATCTGCAGCCTTCTGTTAGACAACAGTGCCATCAAGTGGATTCTCTAGGTAATAAATCAAATGTATATGAAACATCTTTAATTCTACATTGTCAGTAGGAGGAGCTAGAGTATAAACCTCAGGATTAGATTATGAATCCTCAAGATAAGACATGATACTACCATGAAAATCCTAGCCAGTTGATGCTGTGCTTTTCATCAGCAGCTGGTGCTTATTCTACACATCCTGCCATCTACAATGTTGTTCTGTTCGCTATTACTCTTCTTTGACTTGATAGGTAAGTGTGATTGTGTTAAGGTGTATTTATTTTTCAAATCAAATACTATTATGACAATGCATGACATGCTTTACACTGCATTTGGAATTAATCTTCTATGTGGGTTTAAAGTATTAAATATAATATACATTTTTATGTTTTACAGGTGTCAGATCTGAACAGGTAATAACACCCTACGCTGATGTAGAAGTGGCTTCAGAAAGGGACAGAGTTAAACTCTCTTGTAACTACTCCTCTGGTGACACTCTTCAATGGTATCGACAATATCCAAATTCAGCACCACAGTTACTGGTTGTGGAGTATGCAAATATTACACCAGGGTTCACTCTAAATCATGACAAAAAAGCTAAACGTATGGATCTGAAGATCTCCTCTGCTGAAGTGACAGACTCTGCTATGTACTACTGTGCTCTGAGGCCCACAGTGACAGGAAACCCTGCACCACTGTACAAAAACCTAACATCGCCTGAGAGAGTATTTCAACTCTGTAGTTCAAGGTTTTATTTGACAATACTATGAAATTATGTTAATTGGGAAGTATGCGGGGCGCTGTCCTCAGACAATCAAATGCTATGCTTTCACCGTAAAGCCTTTTTGAAATGTAATGCTGTTAGATTACCAAGATTCTAAGCTAAAGAATGGTGTACAACACTTGTATTTTCATGAATGTTTAATATTACTATTTTTGTCATTTGAATTTGGCGCTCTGGATTTCACCAGATGTTGTCCTAGGTGGGACTCTAGCGCCCCACCGATCCCTAAGAGCGCCAAATCCAAATTACAAAAATAGTTATATTAAACATTGTGTACAGTGTTGTACACCAAGTGTTGTACACCATTCTTTAGCTTAGAATCTTGGTAATCTAACCGTGTTGTCTGATTTACAATAGGCTTTACGCCGAAAGCATAGCATTTGATTATCTGAGGACAGTGCCCCGCATACTTCCTCCAAATAAATACAGTGAGGGAAAAAAGTATTTGATCCCCTGCTGATTTTGTACATTTGCCCACTGACAAAGTATTTATCAGTCTATCATTTTAATGGTAGGTTTATTTGAACAGTGAGAGACAGAATAACAACAAAAAAATCCAGAAAAACGCATGTGAAAATTTTTATAAAATGATTTGCATTTTAATGAGGGAAATAAGTATTTGACCCCTCTGCAAAACATGACTTAGTACTTGGTGGCAAAACCCTTGTTGGCAATCACAGAGGTCAGACGTTTCTTGTAGTTGGCCACCAGGTCTGCACACATCTCAGGAGGGATTTTGTCCCACTCCTCTTTGCAGATCTTCTCCAAGTCATTAAGGTTTCGAGGCTGACGTTTGGCAACTCGAACCTTCAGCTCCCTCCACAGATTTTCTATGGGATTAAGGTCTGGAGACTGGCTAGGCCACTCCAGGACCTTAATGTGCTTCTTCTTGAGCCACTCCTTTGTTGCCTTGGCCGTGNAAGGAGGTTCTCACCCAAGATTTGACGGTACATGGCCCCGTCCATTGTCCCTTTGATGCGCTGAAGTTGTCCTGTCCCCTTAGCAGAAAAACACCCCCAAAGCATAATGTTTCCACCTCCATGTTTGACGGTGGGCATGGTGTTCTTGGGGTCATAGGCAGCATTCCTCCTCCTCCAAACACGGCGAGTTGAGTTGATGCCAAAGAGCTCCATTTTGGTCTCATCTGACCACAACACTTTCACCCAGTTGTCCTCTGAATCATTCAGATGTTCATTGGCAAACTTCAGACAGGCATGTATATGTGCTTTCTTGAGCAGGGGGACCTTGCGGCGCTGCACGATTTCAGTCCTTCACGGCGTAGTGTGTTACCAATTGTTTTCATGGTGACTATGGTCCCAGCTGCCTTGAGATCATTGACAAGATCCTCCCGTGTAGTTCTGGGCTGATTCCTCACCGTTCTCATGATCACATTCTTCATGATCACATTCTTCATATGCGTTTTTCTGGATTTTTGTGTTGTAATTCTGTCTCTCACTGTTCAAATAAACCTACCATTCAAATGATAGACTGATCATTTCTTTGTCAGTGGGCAAATGTACAAAATCAGCAGGGGATCAAATACTTTTTTCCCTCACTGTATATTTCAAACCAGCACAGGCGTCACAAAATTAAAAAAGAGCGATAAAATAAATCACTTACCTTTGAAGATCTTCCTCCGTGTTGCAATCCCACAGGTCACAGGAAAACAAGAATGTTCGTTTTGTTCAATAAAGTCCCTCTTTATATTCCAAAAACTCTGTTTGGTTGGCGCGTTTTGTTCAGTAATCCACCCATTGCACTCGGTCAACATACAGGCAAAGGAAACCGAAAATAGTTCCTTATAAACTTTGTCCAAACAAGTCAAACAACGTTTCTAATCAATCCTCAGGTACCCTAATATGTAAATAAACTATCAAATTTAAGACGGAATGTATTATGTTCAATACCGGAGATAAATAAAGAAGAGCGCGCCCTCAGTCACGTGTGCCACAAGACTACAGCCAGAATGAGGGACATCTGGATTTCCTTAAACTGCTACTTCATTTTTCAAAATAATAGCCTGAAACATTGTCTAAAGACTGTTGACATCCAGTGGAAGCCATAGGTACTGCAATCTGGGAGCTATTCTTTACATTGTTCAATAGGAAACGATACAAATGGACATTGAGCTGAATAAAAACAATTCTGGGTGGATTTTCCTCTGGTTTTCGCCTGCCATATCAGTTCTGTTATAGTCACAGACATTATTTTAACAGAAACTTCAGATTGTTTTCTATCCAATACAACCAATTATATGCATATCCTAGTTTCTGGGCCTGAGTAACAGGCATTTTACTTTGGGCATGCCAGACTCTCCGAACTTCCGAACACTGCCCCCTAGCCCACACAGGTTAAGAGCATGTTCTTTGATGTGATTGATAACTTTAATAACATCATTCAATACGGCGTTAAATTCAGGTGGCATTTTTCAGCTAGCCAGCATTTCTCTGTGAATGACACAGTGAGTAGACTCACATTCAGGCGCAACCTCTTTAACCCGGGTAGTGAAACCAGACATCCGTCCAGCCATGGCAGCAGCCCCATCCGTGCATACGCCAACACAGAATGACCAATCAAATTTTCCTGACATGTAATCATCCAAAGACTTGAATAGTACTGCGGCCGTTGTGTTAGTCAGCAGGGACAGTGCACACAACATATCCTTGTTCACATTATCCTGAAATATATATTGCACATAAACAAGCAGTATTTCCTTGTTGTCGACATCGGTAGATTTGTTCATCTGGATTGCATACCACGGTGACTCCTTAAGCCTCTCTAACAATTGTGCCTCAACGTCCGCTATTTAATCAATTCGCCTAGTAATGGTGGTAGCCGAAAGAGGAACGTGTGCTATCTTTTTAGCTGCAGCCTCTAAGAGTTCACGGCAAATGTCCTTAGCAGCAGGTAGAATCAACTCCTTTCCAATAGGGAAAGGCTTCTTGGCCATAGCAATACTGCTAGCCACTAAGTATGACACTCTCAGTGTAGCCACGTTTGATGGCTTTCAAGACTTGCTTCTGTCCTTCTTGTTCACGTTTTCTTCACTCAAAGAATTTAACAAGTTTGTCTTTAAGTGCAGGGTGCTTGGATTCGATGTGCCAAAGCAGTTTTGAGGGCTTCATTGCCTTGCTAGATAGCCTATCTCCACATACTACGCACAGGGGGCTTGGAGCATGCGAGTCACCTGTCGCACCTGTCATATTTTAGGTAGGACTCATCATATTTTCTATTGAATGAGGCTTTCTTTTTTTTGCAATCTCGGGCTCTGCTGTCTCAGCATTATCGACATCGTCGTTGGGCCTTTTATCTCCCTTACCCCTTCCGAAGAAGCTCTCCAGCGACGTTTGTTTGTTCTTATTCATGTCCGCTAATGTAGCTAGCTAGTACAAAGTTGGCGTGCAACACAGCTCATGCAGACCGTGATGAACTCGCGGCGCGCGCATTACTCAAGGTCAAAATCTGTTAACTGTTGTAGGTGTGACAGAGATAATAGAGTGGTGAGAAAAGGACCAACAGACTGCACCAAGTTCAAAGTAATTACTGCACAAACAGCCTATACTTGTATATAATTATTATTTTATTTTACAGATTAAAAAGAAATATATTATTTATCCTTTCCGTGCGGACCAGGAGCGAATGGGCCCGGTGGTTGGGGACCGCTGCTCTAAGGTATGCAATGAATAACATGACAAGAGGAACTGATGATGCACTACCTAATTTCGAAAATGCACCTTGTGTATTCTACTTGTACAACTTTCAAGAGTAAGCCAAACCCTTGCGCCCCCACTAGGGGGCTCGTCCCACAGTTTGGGAAACACTGCCTTAGAGGATTAAAGGCAGTAATTGTCTTATTCTTCTCCATTGGTTTTGGTGAACAGCATACACTTTGAGACAATACCAATAGAGGGCAGTCATGAGCTAAATTAACTCTATTCAGAACTACAGCAAAATCATGAAGATGACATTAAGCAGCAATCCAACCCAGAAAGACAGTTGAACTCAAATACCTGACGACCTTTAGTGTAGAGAGGTGGAGCTACAAAGTCAGTGAGTGCTTTGACAGTACAGTATGTAGTCTACAATATGTTTGAAGAGAGGACAGTGATACGCTCTTACTTGACAACGCATAAAGCCAGTCATTCAGACCCCATGAAGACGTTTTATGCAATTCTGCTTTTTTCAATGTTCATTGGTAAGTGCGTAGGTTTTGCATTACAGTTTTGGATTGCAAACATATGTCTATATAGCATTTACGGTACATGAATTGCAATATGATTTATTCAAAACATGTTTAACATTATTTATTTCAGGTAGCAGTTATGAGGAGGAAATAATATCAGCTACAACTGAAAAGCATGTTTTTGAGGGTGAAGGTGTTACTCTGTCCTGCAACTACACTAGCTCTTACGGTAGTGATACTTTACTGTGGTACCAACAATACCCCAGATCAAAACCAGAATTTCTGCTTCTACTCACTGAAGGAGGGTTAAAGACACATAATGAAACGACCCACCCTCGCCTGTCTGTTAAATTGAATGAAGATAAGACCCATGTGGATCTGGAGATCTCCTCCGCTGAAGTGACTGACTCTGCTCTGTACTACTGTGCTCTGAAGCCCACAGTGATAGGATACCCAGAAACACTGTACAAAAACCTGACAACACACAATATACTGTAGAAAGAAAGCCATAACAGAAAACATTTCACGTTGGTGTCAAGAGGAGGGGCTGTATAATCAAAGATCCACATGTAGCTTATGGGATGTTATTGTTCATTAGCTTGTCGGTTATGTCTCTCACTCTTGTCTGTCTGTCTGTCTGTCTGTTACTCAAAGGTCTAGCAAGATGTTTCTTAAACATTCTTTTTTATTATTATTTAAATGTAGGGGTAGATCAGCTTTAATATTGCAGATAGATTGTAGCTTCAATCAATGTAATTGTCTGCATCACAATACCAAGAGTGTGCAAAGCTGTCATCAAGGCAAAGGTTGGCTACTTTGAAGAATCTCAAATATAAAATACGTGTTGATTTGTTTAACACTTTTTTGGTTACTACATGTGTGTTATTCTACAATATATTAAATAGTAACAAAAATAAAGAAAAACCCTGGAATGAGTAGGTGTGTCCAGACTTTTTGACTGGTACTGTACATACACATATAAATACATACATATACACATACATACATACAAACATATAAATAGATATACATACACATATATATATATAGATACATATATTTAAAAAAATATATATTTTCCTGTATTACTTTCTAACCCTACCACCCCTCCTCTAATTGGAGTAAACTAGTGAACAACAATAATTAGGCCTCTACTTCCAGCTTAAACATACTATATACATTTTATGGACAGTCTATTTTGTTTTATTTTGTTTGTTTTTAACTCTTGTCCTTCCTCTAATCTCAACCTCTCCCATATATTTCTGATGTCCATCCAGTTTCATTTCTATTTGCCATATCTTTCAAACTGTTCTCTTTCACAAACAATCTTAACCCATATACCTTTTTACGGACACAGTATGTTTTACATTAGTCATCTTTTATTATAATTATTTATTAGTCCCAACCTTCAGCTCCATTCAACCCCTCCCATCTATCTCTTAACACCATCCATATTGGATTTCCATTTTTCAACTGTGCTGTGATGTTTCACAAACGTTCTGAATCTTTCTATTCTCATTGTTTCTACAGATTGTAAATTGAAAATAAACATTTTTGCTAAAGTATTATTATATTATTGATCGATTGATTTCAGATCACCCAGTAGTGCTATCTGCAGGGTTAGCTCCAAGTAAATATTGCAACTCTTCAGCCATTCCTGGACCTGTGACCAAAAACATATGGACAGTACTAAAATAAATGATCTACTGATTCTGTCTCTTCGCAGCAAAATCTGCAGAGCTGGGAAGGTTGTATCCCTCATACAAATAACATTCTATTGGTTGCAAGAATTCTGTATAATAATTTACATTGACAAATTGTAAGTTTTGAATCCGGTGTCGTTTTGCCTATTAGTTCATAAACCATGTGCCATGGAATCGGTATGTCTAAAATCTCTTCCCAACTATTTTGCAATCTATATGGCATGGCTGTCAATTTTTTGGACCTTAAATGAAACATCACCATCAGACCATTTTATTGATAAACTACACGTTAATGTAAAAGTTGCAATTTTTGGTGATCCAATAAGTAATATAGTACTCTCATCATAATTTGTTTGTAATCCAGAGAGGTTAGAAAAAGTATCTAGATCCTCTATGAAGGCTGTGGAGGGATTCAAGTTGTAGATTTAAAAGAAAACATGAATCTTCGGCGAACAATGACACATTTGTTTTTAAGCCCTAGATTTCAAATCCCTTGATATTATTGTTCGAACAGATTTTAATAGCTCACATTTTGATGGCCATAAAAAATAGATATGCCAATAATGGACAACTCCTCTTGACAGTTTAAAACTTTCTGAGAAGTAGCCATTATTTATTATTTTACACCTAGGGTTATTATACATGATTTTAACCCATTTTATAAAGAGATTCTCCAAAATTGAAATGTTCGGGGCATTTATATATAAACTCCAGTCGTACTTTATCAAAGGCCTTTTCAAAGTCACCTTTGAATAGCAGGCCTGGTTTCCCAGATTTTCCATAGTGTTCTTTTGTTTCCAGTACTTGCCTTATATTATCTCCAATGTATTGTCCATGTAAAAAAACTGTCTAATTAGAATTAACAATGTCTGACATTAGATGGTGTTCATCTCATTTGTTATCTTTTAAGCTTTTTTAGGTGAGTTATTATTATATGGATTGAAATATAAAATGTTTATCTTACAGTGAATGAACAGCACATAAACATGCAAATTGCACATTAATAATTTGTAATTATCAGTTACAACTGCACAGTTGTACAGTTGCAGAAGTTATTTGACCAAACATTTTTGCAGGAAACAGTTTTGGGGATTCAATAAACCCTGTTACTACAGAAGAGCTTGTTCAGGAGGGAAGGAATGTCCATCTCTCCTGCAAATATGATGGCACTGTCTATTGGTACAGCCAATATCCCGGATCCAAACCAGAATTCCTCTTGTACATCACATCCTCGTCTGACAGTTTCCATTGCTAAAGTGGACAAACTTGTGGATCTGAAGATCTCTTCTGCTGATGTGACAGCCTGCTGTTTACTACTGTGCCATGAAGACCACAGTGACAGGAAACTCTGACACACTGTACGAAAACCTGTCAAGAACCATGGAGGAAACAGACATCTTGTATGACATACATAAGTAACATACCTACTGTATGTTAAGGGGAGGGACTTATGGTAGAGGACGAGTTGAACAGCAGTTGAACAGCAGTATAGAACATTTAAACAGGAGGCTGCTTAGATCTTTCTTTCAGTTTGTCTCTCTTCATCAAAGATGCAGTTGCTGTATTCAGCGTTGTTTCTGACCATATTTATGGGTTGGTGATACAATAGAATACAGTACATTTCCATACAATGTATTGCCATACTTGCCCATTTTAATTCAATTCAATTTCAATACATTTTCATGAACAATTAAGTGTGTGTGTATTAAAACCATTCTCTATGCAGGTGTCAGTTGTGAAGACCTCACTCCACTCAAGAAAGAAGAGTACTGTTTAGAGGGAACCCCTGTTACACTGTCTTACAACTACCCCAGAAAAGCTACTGCTGGAGATGAATTCTATTGGTATCGCCAGGACACAGGAAAAAGGCCAGAGTTCCTCCTGTACATCTTGGGTACAGGGTTAACAAATAAAGCAGATCCTCTGAATGCTCGATTATCCGCAAAACTGAATGAAGAGAAAAACCGTTTGGATCTGGAGATCTCCTCTGCTGCCGTGACAGACTCTGCTCTGTACTACTGTGCTGTGAGGCCCACAGTGACAGGAAACCTACACACACTGTACAAAAACCTCAGCAGGGACCACATCAGCAGGAATGTATTCAGTTTTTGTTTGAACTTGTGTCTACCCCTTACTTTGTAGACATCAAAACACTAAAGAATGATGTTAATGTCTCCTGTAAATAAAGTTCATGACTCCAATGTTTCACCTGTCTTTAATTTGATTTGAGAATTGACAGATTCTGTCAATTTGATGCATATTCCTATTCTGATACAGTCAGGCCTCTTAATCACATCATCTACATACACTATGTGACATCATTACTCTCAACATGTACAGTCATGTTGCTGATCATCTTTATCAAGGGTGCAAATAATTATGTACCTGACATCTCAGTGGTTTTGTCCTCTGCTGGTAAATCCATGTACTGCACTCTTTAGAGGAGCATACCTGGAATCAACTGACTGGGGTATCTCAATCCCAGCGCACAATAGCCTTAGGATGAGGTTAAGTGACTGGTAATGGACCAGACAAACATAAAAGGCTCTTACACTGTTTTGGTCTGGTCAAGCCCATAAATATTGTCACCCTTGATAAAGATGAGCAAAAAATACTATATAAAACAATTAAGACAAATACAGAGCTAGACTGGAGAATTCAGAACACCTGCTCTTTCAACGACATAGACTGACAAGGTGAATCCAGGTGAAAGCTATGATCCATTATTGATTTCACTTGTTAAATCCACTTCAATCATTCAGTGTAGAAGAAGGGGAGGAGACAGGTTAAAGAAGGATTTTTAAACCTTGAGACAATTGAGACATGGATTATGTATGTGCGCCATTCAGAGGGTGAATAGGCAAGACAAAATATTTAAGTCCCTTTGAACGGTGTAAGATATTAGGTGCCAGGCGGACAGGTTTGTGTCAAGAACTGCAATGCTGCTGGGTTTTTAACGCTCAACAGTTTCCCGTGTGTTTTAAGAATGGTCAGACACCCAAAGGTGGCACTTAACCTTAATTGTGAGCAAGGCATTTAACCTTAATTGCTCCTGTAAGTCGTTCTGGGTAAGACTAAAACGTAAATTAATAAATACCGATACAGCCTTTTTCTAAAATGTTTTATGAGATTGGAGAACACATGGGGGGATCTTAGACCATTCCTCCATACAGAACCTTTCCAGATCTTTCATCTGCTATTATGGGATGCACTCTTCAATTCAAACCACAGGTGACTGAGATAGCCATTACAAAATGTTGATTTTGTGGCCAATTACCAATTTCTTGGATTTTGATTAGTGTTTGGGTTAATTGTATTGCTGGAAGATCCACTTGCTACCAAGTTTCAGCACCCTGGCAGAGGCAAACAGGTTTTTGGCTAAAATGTACTGGTACTTGATGATGCCATTGACCTGATTTCGAACAGTCGAAGCAAAATAGCCCTTTAACATCAACAATCTACCACCATATTTTACCATAGGTATGAGGTACTCAGCATATGCTTCTGTTTTTCCAGCCTGGCATCAGCATAGAAGTGTCAATCGGGTACGTTTTTGCAATACGAGACGCTTCAAATAACATGAAGCTTATGTGAATACAATGCATTCAATGGAATGAAGATTAGTGTCGCAATATTGAAGCCTTAAACATAAGAGTCAGACACATGATGCCTAAGTGAATACATTATACTCAATGAGTCTCTCTCTCAAAAAGATACGCTTCAATTGATTTGACGCATAAGTCAGAACATTGCATTCATAGAAAAAATAGTTGGTGATGAAGCTGAAATTAGTAAATTGGTGAAAGACAGACACACGTATGCCGTGTACACGACTTTACATTGCTGAGCCTCTCACATTAAACAACCGTCTTTTATGGAACGCCGTTTGGGTCTTTACGTGTCAAAAAAGATACACGTCAAATAACACTATTTTACGTGTCAATTAACACTATTTGACGTGTTAAATAACCTTTGAATTTGACACGTCAAATAACACAATTCTATTATAGAATGTTGTGTGTAAAGAATTTGCACGGGTAAGCCAAGCATCACCACTATCAGTATCACTGTCAAAGCTGTACAAAAAAAGTGTGTTTACATGTGTTGACAATACCGCGATTGGTAATAAGGCAATATTTGTTCGACAGCAACTTCTGGGGTAGCAAGCTAGCTTTAGCTTGGTACCTAGCTAGCACCAATACAACCAGCCTGAAAACAATGAACAGTAGAAACTGCAGTCATTTTCATTATCCTTAACAATGATTTAGGAATCCTTGTGAGTAAGTATTAGCTAGGTAGCCACTTGTTGTTCGCCTATTGAAATTGAACTTAAGTTCATGAAAATAAATAGTTAGCCAGCTACTTAACCCTGTTGCCCAAAGCTAACGTTATAAGCAGCCAGCTAGCTTCATCTGGCTAGTGAGGCTCGACCAGAACGGGTAGTGATGGGTCGTTCCCGAACGAGTCGGCTCTAAGAGCCGTCTCTTGTAGGTGAACGTTGGGAGCCGGCCCGCATATCAAATGAGCCAAATCTATTTATAAAAATATTTTAAAATTAAGATATGAATAATCATTTAAAAACATTTAAATGAATAGAATTAACTAATTCAAAGAACGAAAAAAGAAATAAAATAATATAGGCCTAAATGCTCAAGCGCACACACATTCGTTCTGACTGTCTGCTCAGACTAACAGCCTCACCTGTTGTTCTTGTCAATCAGACACGTAGTGTCAACCAATGAATCAAAGATGCGTGAGGGAGGGCCGAGCCAACTCACAATCACACACTTAGCAGTCGAGGAGAAAGAGGAAGGACAGCTGTGAAAACAACAGCTGGAAAATGAGTCGGAAGCACAGTAGCATTTGGATGCATTTTAATGATGTAGACAATGTTAGAGCACAGTGTAGAATTTGCCAAAACAAAATCTCATATAAAGCACAAGGCACAACCTACATGCAAACTGTGCACCCAACTGTGAAGCTAGCTGTGGCGGAGCTTTAAGAAACTAGCAGGCCTGCTAGTGATAGTAGTGGAGCCAGCACCTCCACACGTGGAGATGTATCCACTCAGTCAAGTAGGCCTACTCTGCAACCCACAGCAACGCAGTCTTCTATCGAACAGGTTATGCCAAAGTCTATGTCTGTAGCAAAACAAGGCCAAATTGATAATGCATTAGCTAAAATGATTGCCACCGATTTCCATCTATTTCGTGGAGGACAGAGATTTTAGAAAGTATAGCAATAGATCCAAATCCAATGTACACAATTCCAAGCAGGAAAACCCATTCAAAATCACTTATTCCACAACTGTACGAGAGCACACAGGCTTCAGTGCGGGAAAGTGTCCAAAAAGCTACTGCAGTTTGCCTTACCACTGACTGCTGGACATCAAGGGTAACCACTTCTTACTTGTCGGTTACATGTCACTTCATTTAAGATTTTTCGATGTCTAGCTGTCTTCTGGACTGCTTTGAGTTCAGCGACAGACACACCTCAGAGAACTGGGCAAAGGAACTGTTGAGAGTGGCCAGAGAATGGCAAGTAGATGAAAAAGTGGTCTGTTGTGTTAGCGACAATGCAGCTAACATAACCAAAGCCATGTACATTTTAAAATGGACCCATCATCCATGTCTTGCCAACACAATCAACCTGATTGTAAGAGATGCTCTGAAGGTGACGAAGCCCACTGTGGACAAAGTGAAAGCAGCTGTGGAATACTTCCACAGGAGCACAGTAGGTGCTGAAAAACTAAAGTCTACACAACACCAGATGGGGATGCCTGAGCTGAGGCCTAAACAAGACTGCACTACAAGGTGGAATTCAACATTTTATATGTTGAAGCGGTTTCTTGAGTCAAAGGATGCCATCATCTCTACCCTGGCCATTGTCAATGCGCCTGTTGATGTTCTGACCCAAGAGGAATGGGAGGTGGTGGAGGAGGTGTGCAGAGTCCTGGAACCCTTTGAGCAGGTCACTCTGGAGATCAGTGGAGAGAGGTACAGTAAGCAATTATTACTACATCATTATTTAATCCAGTATTATATATGTATAGGAACAGTAGATGAGAATGTAGTATCAGTAGACAAAACATCAACCTGAACTAATAAGTTACTGTTCTCTCTTTTCAGCTATGTGACAGCCTCAAAAATGATACTCCTGTGTAAGGGTCTGCAGCGAATCCCAGCCAGCCGCCAGAGAGAAGCAAATGTAACCACAGGACATGTGGCAGAGTTCATGGAATGGAATATAATCACATCAGAAACCGCTGCACTTGACCCCAGGTTTAAGAAGTTAGCATTCAGTGATGCCAGAGCGATTGATGAGGCTCTTCAAAGAATAATCTCAGCAACAGGGAGGGACAGCCCCAGCAGTCAGCTGGCTTAGGCACAAGGGCAATAGGAAGAAGAGGGATCAGATGGAGCAGAAGCACCAGCAGTAGTCCCACAAACGTCTGCTGTTTGGATGCTGTTTAAAGAGAGAGCAACTGGGGATGCAGCACCAAGGAATCCCTCAGCAGATGTCATAATGGAGGTCCGATCCTATTTGGAGGAGCCCCTCCTCCAAATATCTGCAGACCCTCTGAGCTGGCGGAAGAACAAGGCCTCTGTCTACCCACGGCTTACTAAAGTCATGAACAGGGAGACTCTGCATAGTGGCCACGTCCGTTCCCTCTGAGAGGGTCTTCTCGAAAATGGGGCAAATAATTACTGAGAGAAGAAACCGTATCAGCCCCTCGAAAGTGAGGCAGCTTGCATTTCTGAATGCAAATCTCTCATAAAAGGAAAATATGGTCAGCAATGCTGTATGCTGCTGGTTATAACAAGGCAATAAATAAGAGAGAGAAAAGAGGGACCAGTTTAAGTGAGATGCTGCAGTTTTGCACATTGTTATTTATTTTTCTTTGATATGGTTTTATATTCTATTACTATGTTGTTCAGATTGTATTTGTTTTGTTACATTTATATGCACTTTGTTTATGTACATTAAAAAAGTTATACTTTAAATGCAAATGTTCAATAGCGTTCTTTTTCATAACAAACCAATGCATTTTTAAATACATTGTGGTTAAGGTAGAGTATGATTTCATTTAATAATTTAATTAGAATTGTTTTAAACACCAATAATAGTCAAACTATCGCAAACTGTTTGACTTGACAAAATAAAATAAAAATTAAAGAGCCGTTTGGGAGCCAAAAGAGCTGTCTCTTTTTGGTGAGCTGAGCCGAACAAGCCGGCTCACTGAAAAGAGCCGGAATGCCCATCACTTGGACCGGGTTATGTGTTGTGAAGCTAGCCACAATAAGGATTAGGCACAATAGTGGAATTTGAAGTTTGCCTTCAACATAAAAGTACCACTTTGAAAGTGATGCAAAAGGTAACAATTGGTGTAATTATGCCATGTTTAGACTAGATCATGTTAAACAAGGTTGGAATGTGAAGCAATGAAATGGGTTACCAGTCTACTCGGTGACACCTACAGAACACAACTGTGAAGCATTTACGCAAATATTAGAGTTGTAGCTCTTATCGCAGGACTGTGACTGTGTGAAATCACCTCCCCAGTCAGCCTATTGTGTGTATTGATATTCATATTGCACTTTACAGCTTTACCTAAGGATTGGGGTTTAATGAAATGAGGTATCAGTCTACTCAATACCCAATATATTTTTTCCCAACGTCCTCCTCAGAGTTATCAGACTCCAAAACATCTACGCAGTATTTTTTCCTCGGGAATAGGGTACAGTACACATAGGTTGACAATAAATGTGGCTCAATTCACAGTTGTTTCAGAGTCCCGCAATAAGAGCTACGACGCTAATGTTCTCTGGGTGTCACTGAGTAGACTGATACCTATGGATTGTGGATAAATGACATGGGGTAAGGCTGTACAGTGAAATAAGTACGCCCCCAATGCAATTCTAAAGTCTAATACATCCAGTGTGATTTCAACAGATTATTGTCAAATGAACAAATTATTGTATTTTGTTGATTTTATATAACTACATTTCAACCTCGTTTAGCATGATCTATTCAATTATGGCACCATTCCACAGTTTGTATTAATTTGCATCCCTGTCAATTACATACTTTTATTTTGAAGGATAACCTCAAAGTACACTATTGTGGCTAGCTTCACATAGATGGGTCCGACCACCATGAATCAAATCAGAACTGTTTTATAAATTAGGGTAATTTTACATGATGACACCTAGCTATATAGTTAGCTAGCTAACTATAGCTACTGAAACAGATTATCTCGTTTTGCTATGTTTTTGGGGAAGAACATTGTTTGCATCCATGAGCTAGCTAGCTTTTCTTTTATGACCAGCACTGTAGATGCGCGAGACAACTTTACCAGCATCATAGCATGCATATCGATGAATCGTTGTGACATATGAAATACGAGTGATTGTGTAATCAATGTATAATAACTACGTAAAAAAATTATGAACACGTTAAATGATTATGTGACGTGCAGTCATATTCAGGTCCTGATTGGTCAACAAGCTTATTTGACACATCAAAAAGTTTTATTTTACACGTCAAATAGTGTTATTTGACGTGTATCTTTTTTGACATGCAAAGACCCAAAAGGCGTTCCATAGTCTCTCCTGTAGTTTCTGGGTACCAGCACATACAACAGTGCAGAACATTTCTAAGCAATATGTTTAATTGTTACAAACCATATACCAAACAGAGATTGTTGATCGAGCCATAGCTTACACTTCTTTTCCGACAGGCATGATGAGACAGGTGATTAAGCTCACCACATTCATCAAACCATCTTCTCCTAATTCTGAGACCTTCCAAAATGTAAAACGCAAACCAGCATTCACATTTTGAGGGAACACTATGATTCCGTGATTTCTGTAGCTCTACAGGCATTCGACAAAGCTATTGCCGGGGAAGGTCCAAATACAACAACAAAATGGCCCCCTCCTCGATCGCTATGCTGAGAAAACTAGTTTTAAATTGTCCTCAAGAGGGGAACATAGTGCATTACAGCTCTTGGCCTCCAGCCCCAAGCTATAGGCAACACAGTTGAGGCTAACCAAAGTAACCCCCGTAAACCAATTACCACTAAGACCAACCCTGCTACAGTGAAGTCAAGACCAGGGGCTAAATAAAGAGCACAGGTCACTGCCAGAGCCAGTTATGCCGGAGTGGCATCGTGGACGATGGTGAGACAGACAATACAGGTGGAGATTCATGGGGGAACCAGGGAGGTATGACTCTGGCTCTGTCTCCGACACCGGCCTTAGTCCTGGCCAAGTGACATCATATATATCATAGACGTTTGAAAAGAACAGTGAATAATGATAATCTGACTGTAGAACAACGACAAGCGGTAAAGAAATTGAGAAACAACCAGGATATAGTAAAAAAACATCAGATAAGGGGTAGTTAAAATAGTTATTTTGGACTAAACTCAATAGCTCATAGAAGCCAGCAGACAATTCAACACCATCAGGCACTATATGCCATTCCTATGTTCTTTACAACTGGACACCCGGAGAAGGATTGTCAATGCCGGTGTGTATAGCTGGTGTAGAGGTCAGGCGCAGGAAAGCAGATATGAGTGAACGTATTTTAATAAAATACGGAAAAGGAATAACAAATCCAACGTGCCCTTAAAAACACATGGGCGAATATATCCAGCCGTAGAACTCGACAAAGAAAACAACAAACAATCACGCACAAAAAACATGGGGAAAACAGAGGGTTAAATAATGAACATGGGAATTGAAACCAGGTGTGTAAAACAAAGACAAAACAAATGGAACATGAAAATTGGATCGACAATGGCTAGAAGGCCGGTGACGTCGACCGCCGAAAACCGCCCGAACAAGGAGAGGGACCAACTTCGGCGGAAGTCGTGACAAGGATTTGTGAAATTATAGGGGAATTGTATAAGGAAAAGTACATATACTCTAAACAAAGGTACTATTTTTATGGTCCTGACTCGCCGAGAGCCAGAACGTTATTTTTCTTAAGTAAAATACACAAGGATCTAAGTACAAGGACGGTCCCATATGAGGTTCCCACTGGTCGACCAATCGTTTCGTATTGCGGCAGCGAGTCATGTAATGTGGCAGAGTATATTGACTCTTTTCTAAATCCCCTTATATCAGTTATGTCAAACACACCTAAGAGCTTGTAAAAAAACATTGAGATTTAGAGTTGCAACCCTGGAGCACTGCTTTTCTCTATTGATGTATACTGAACAAAAATATAAATGCAACTTGAAACAATGCCTAATATATTACTGAGTTACACTTCATATATGGAAATCAGTCAATTGAAATAAATCCATTAGGTCCTAATCTATGAATTTCACATGACTGGGAATCACAGATACCTTTAAAAAAAAATGGGCCTCACAATGGGCCTTAGGATCTCGTCACAGTATTTGTGTGCATTCAAAATGCCATAGATAAAATTAAATCGTGTTTGTTGTCCGTAGCGTATGCCTGACCATACCATAACTCCACGGCCACAATGGGGCACTCTGTTCCCAACGTTGACATCAGCAAACCGCTCGCCCACACAACGCCATACACGTGGTCTGTGGTTGTGAGGCCGGTTGGACGTACTGCCAAATTGTGGGGTGGTCCCAAGGCCTAGAGATTGGCCTCAGAAGGGAAGTGGATAAAAAGCTTGGGAACTCTTGCTCCCACCGGCCTTAATGAGATTGAATGAAGTCCCTCTTTGGACTTTACTCCAACCGGAACCCTTAACTTTTAACATTTATCACCTAGTACAGAATCCTTGGGAGGAGAGGACCCTAACCCTAACAGACCCACTACCAAGCTTTTTTCTTTCTTTATTTATAAATACTTTGCTTCTTTAATGTGTGTTCCGTTTATTTGTATGATACTTTAAGATGTGGGAAGGTGGTTTCTTTTGAAATATAAGGGAGGCTTCTATAGCACTTACTCCCCTCCTCCTTAATGCACTTGGTTTGCCTATTTTACCACTTATCCTTTTCTTCTACCTTTAGTTTGTACTCGTTTTATTTGGATGATACTTTAATTTATTTTAAAGTTTTTTCAAATATAAGGGAGGTGTTGTTAGTATTTACTACCCTTTCCTTAATGCACTTGATTCATTCATATTAGCAGTTATGACTTTTGAATTACAATACTTATTTATTTATTATCATTTATTATATATTAATTTAAGGGTCTAGATATTTTGAGGTTTAGATTCTGTAGTGGTCTCTTCTCCCCAAAAAAGGTCTTATATTGGGCTTTATTTTCACAACTCCTGAACAAGTACAATTTGAGCATTAGTCATTTGGATACACCTGTGGCCATAGGTTGCCATCTAGTGGCCTTTTATAAACACTACAGAGCACTCTTTATTGATTCTGGTAGGAGTTTGGAGCTTTCTGTGGGACCCCCGCACATACACTCTTAACAGCTTGTAGAAGTGTTCTCTTTTAACTAGAGGTTTATAAAATTAGTTGGTCAAGTCGTTATGTGCTGTGCACCCTGTTCCCCTAGTGGGTAACATACCTCAGTACCGTTACATACCTAAGTATAGGTCAGAAAATTAGGAGTTACTGCTACCTACAACAGCACAAAACATGTAGGCTACGTTTCAAGCTGTTTTTGAAAAGCGAGTCAGGTAAAAAGTTTGTGTCTTGATTAAATAGACAGTGTTGTATTTTGAGACGGGCTTGAAAGTGCAAATAAGACAATAGGCAGAGGGGTAGCCTATATTGTCTGATTATCTGTATGGTAATAATAATTGTTATTTTGTAAAGTGGTTTCTTAAATAATACAACACAACACATTGCCATGTACAGTCACCTATTTGACCCATGGTGTTACAGACCAAGTAAAAAATCATTAATGTCAAGCCCCACATATAGGCTACTATAGGCTATGTCATAGAAATCCAAAGCAATTTCCATGTGAAAATGTTCCATTGGTTTTGTTGGCAGGCCTACATTATGCTCAAATAGCCACAATAACCTATTGGCTACTGTCTAAAACTGTAAGGGTACAGCCTCAGTGTTCACTGTAAACGCGAGCCGGAAGTTGCACAAAATTCTAACAACATTCAAGTTTCTGTTCACAAGACCTAAAAATTGCCCAGTGCCCCCAGAAATTAGAGGGAACATTGCCCAGGGTGTCATTTGGGTTCTTGCATTGGAATTATAATTCTGTTTATATCATGCTATACCACAATAAACACAAAAGTTTAAAACATTATTTTGACCAAGAAGTGACAGGTTCAATGGCACGAAATCTGCGCTCTATCAGCACCATGGACAGCGCCCTACACACTAAGCAAGATTTTGATACAAACCAACCAGCTAGATTGTTTCAATCTTACCTTTTCATAAGAGTTGCAGCTTCCTTGATGCTCTGTGGAACTTCCTGAGTCATCGGCATGCTTCTTGTGTGCCGACTGAACCCAAAGGAAACCCAAAGTAGTCATACATAACCACCACCCAGTGGCTTTCCATAGGCCCCCTACACACATTGCGGTGCGCCCTGTCCATTGTGCTGACACAGCGCAGCGGATATAGTTTTTTTTTGCACCAACCTGTCACTCAATCATTTGAACTTTTTTGCTATTTTTATATATGGACATAAAACTAAACTGAACTAAGGAAGCTAAGTCCGCTTGGTCCCCTTGTGGAGCCGGGCCCATCAGGAGTTGTGGAAATAAAGCCCAATATAATGCCTTTTAGTTGTGAGAGACCACCATCGAATTGAAACCTCTAAATACCTAGACCGTTAAAGAAATATAATAATAATAATAATAATAATAATAATAAATAAATAAGTTAAAAGTTCTAAGATGAAAAAATCAAGTGCATTAAGAAAAGGGTAGTACATGCTAACAAAACCTCCCTTATATTTGAAAAGAAACCACCTTAAAGTATCATACAAATAAAATGAACAACACACTAAAGATCAAAGCAAAGCATTTATAAATAAACAAATATTAAGAAAGCCAAGCTTTGGTAATGGGTCAGTTAGGGTCATCTCCTACCAAGGATACTGTACTGGGTGATAAATGCTAAGGGTTCTTGTTGGAGTAAAGTCCAAAGAGGGACTTCATTCTCATTAAGGCCGGTGGGAGCAAGAGTTCCAAACCTTTTTATTAACCACCTTTCTGAGGCCAATGTACCATCCCACCCCAGACTCGAGGCCTGCAATTGATAGCCAATCTTTTAGACAAGAACATTAATAGTCAAGAACAGCTCAAGGACAGAACTATATCAATTCAAAAGAAATGTTAAAAAAGGCACACGTAGCCCACATATCAAAACATACACATACTCTATCTAGGTCAAAAAGAGGAGAGGCGTTGTGTCGTGAGGTGTTGCTTTATCTGTTTTTCTAAACCAAGTTTGCTGTTCATTTGAACAATATGAAATGGAACGGAGTTCCATGCAATAATGGCTCTATATAATACTGTACGCTTTCTTAAATTTGTTCTGGATTTGGGGACTGTGAAAAGACCCCTGGTGGCATGTCTGGTGGGGTAAGTCAAGTCAAATCAAATCAAATCAAATTTTATTTGTCACATACACATGGTTAGCAGATGTTAATGCGAGTGTAGCGAAATGCTTGTGCTTCTAGTTCCGACCATGCAGTAGTATCTAACAAGTAATCTAACAAATTCACAACAACTACCTTATACACACAAGAGTAAAGGAATGAATACGAGTATGTACATATAAATATATGGATGAGCGATGGCTGACCGGCATAGGCAAGATGCAGTAGATGGTATGGAGTACAGTATATACACATATATATATATGAGATGAGTAATGTAGGATATGTAAACATTATATAAATGGCATTGTTTAAAGTGGCTAGTGATACATTATTTCATCCAATTATAATTATTAAAGTGGCTAGAGATTTGGGTCGATGGCCGAACGGCATAGGCAAGATACAGTAGATGGTTTAGAGTACAGTGTATACATTTGATATGAGTATGTCGGATACGTAAACATGGGATTGTGGGATTGTCAGCACATGTCTCTTATGTTCAACAGCCACACCATTCATTGACAGATTCAGCTGAGGTCTAGAACTTAGGGAATGATTTGTACCAAACACAATGCTCTTTGTTTTAGAGATGTTCAGGACCAGTTTATTACTGGCCACCCATTCCAAAAAAGACTGCAACACTTTGTTAAGGGTTTCAGTGACTTCATTAGCTATGGTTGCTGATGCGTATATGTGACCAAACGGTCTGATTCGGTCTTATGTAGCAAAATCTGTGTGTTTTACATTGGATAAAAGTAGAGACTCAAAGCTAAAAAATGGTATATCATACACCACAGTTGATGAACAATGGGAATGGAATTAAGCTTTGAAAGTTGACAAACTTGTAACCTCACCTATTAGAAAACGGCCCTTGAATGTTTTGGTAAACCTACTGTAGAGCTCTTCTTTGAATTGCTCACCAATGCCGACGTCCTTCCAGTTGTTTTGTGCTAGTTGCGGGCCAAAATTCCTTATTTTGCTGCGGCAATAATGACATTTTGCACTGTCATTTCAGAGGGAAAAGGTTTGTATGTGGTCAAAGTGCGGTGATTGGTTAAAATTGCGAGCTCTCTTTTCGTAGTGCAGTGATTGTACAGTTATATGCAGTAATATTTGGATTATTTGACTGTTTTATGTGGTAATAGTGCGGTGATTGGTCAAATTTGTCCTTACATAATATGCAAGAAATTGATGATTTTGCACAAATAAAATGAATTGCAGAATCCCAAAATCCTGGAGGAACTGAGTACAGTATAACAAGGATAGAAGAAGATTAGGCACAACTAGGATCAGTTACGCATCCCAAATTCTAACCCTAACCATCAGAGCTGACCTTGGATCAGTGGTTAGAGGCAACGTACTCTGTTAGAACAGGAATATATTTCATTTGAAATGGGAGGTAGCACTACACTGCATAGAGAGAAGAACCAGGTCTGTTATATAGATTAAATTATATCTACAAGGTTGTACAATGTTACTCTTTAGTGTTGCCTAACTACAGTAAGCAGACCTCAGTTGACAATGTTATGAAATGTTAAAGACTGGGACTCAGGCTGCTATGATAGTGTAACCACCATGAGACCTCAGCTTCCTTGACAGAAACCAGAAGTACCCTCAGGAAAAGCTATATGGACACTCCTGACGTGAAAAACAATATTTAGTTTCAGAATTGGTTCAAATTAGGTTAGGGTTAAGGTTAGGGTTAAGGCTAAGTTTAAGGTTTTAGGTTAGGGTTAGGTTAGGGTTAAGGGTAGGTTTAGGGGTAGGGTTAAAGTTAGGCTTAAGGTTAGGGTTAAGAGTTTGGTTAAGGTTAGGGTTAAGGTTAGGACCAAGACCTGGTCCATTTACCTCTGTCTAAATGCAAAAAAACGACCAGTCCACCGGTCTTCTCAAAAATGTCCAGCAGATGGAGACAGATGCTGATATGTGGCCATGCCTTTCTCAAATACTTCTCATTCAGACCTGTGGGATCAATAGTACTACTTTTTTCATCCAAACACGCTCCTTAGTCTGTCTCTGTGTTAATGACCTCCCTTGGTTGGATTCCAACCCTGCTATTCTTAGCTGTGCTACTGTATGAGATCTATAATGTGTGTATAGTGTGGTTGTGCTAGACTTTGCATATATGATATAGGTGTTGTTTGAGTCTGGCTTCCAAGGAGTTCCTGTTTTCCACATTGTAGTTATTAATTACAATATACAATGTTGGTAGTCTTCAGTTGAAAAACCTCCCATACTGGAACCGCTGAACCTGACACTTTGTTCTGAATATACTTTACTTGTTTAAAATGTGATCCACTCTGTACCAGCTTATCCTTGAATCCAGAGTGTACAAGCATATCTTTCAAATGTTTGTTTCGCCGATATGCTGATATTACTCTGAATTGTTGGAGAACCTCATCATCCTTTTTCTGCTGAAAGTGACCATTCACTACAGAGTTAAACTTCATAGAAGGCTGAGAGTATGTGGTGACAAATGGGATAAAATTTACATAATTACTGGTCACTTCATGCACAGGTTCAGTTCCAAACATGGTGTCCACCTCATGCTCTGACGAGGGATAAAGTTCGTATGCTGTAAAAGTGTGGTGATTGGTTAAAATTACGAGCTCTCTTTTTGTAGTGCGGTGATCAAACAGTTATATGCGGTAATATTGGGATGATTTGACTGTTTAATGCGGTAATATTGGGATGATTTGACTGTTTAATGCGGTAATATTGGGATGATTTGACTGTTTAATGCGGTAATTGCAATAAAAAACTTTGCTTGGATCTTTAGTGTGTGTTGTTCCATTTATTTGTAAGATACTTTAAGATGTGGGAAGGTGGTTTCATTTTAAAAATAAGGGAGGCTTCTATAGCACTTACTCCCCTCCCTTTAATGCACTTGGTTTGCCTATATTGGCACTTATCATTTTCTTCTACCTTTACTTTGTACTTGTTTTATTTGATTGATACTTTAAGTTCTTTGAATGCGTTTTCAAATATAAGAGAGGTTTTCTTAGTATTTACTACTCTTTGCTTTGATGCACTTGATTTGTTTATATTAGCACTTATAACTTATTTATTATTATTTACTATATTTCTTTAAGGAACTAGATATTTTGAGGTTTGGATTCTGTGGTGGTCTCTTCTCCCACAGAAAGCTCCAAACTCTACCAGAATGAAAAAAATGTGCTCTGTAGTGTTTATAAAAGGCCACTAGGTGGAATCCTATGGCCACAGGTGGGTCCAAATGCATTAGGCTCATATTGTACATGTTCAGGAGCCAGACCTGGCCTCAGCATAAAGTGACGAAGGGGGCAGCTGAAATCACTGTGGGGCCCAAAAAAATGGGGTTCTTGCATTGAAATTATATTGAATTCTGTTTCTATAATCATGCTATACCGCAATAAAAAATATAGTTCAAATGCAGAGACTCCTAGATCATTGAGTGCTTTTGAAATCTGTACCCTATCTCTGCTGCGCTGTATCAGCAAAGGGGCAGCGACCTACAGCTAAACCGTTTTTGGTAATGAATAAGCTTTAAGATGGGTAGGGCAATTCACCTATTACATTCAGCTATGTGAATGCAGCCGTATATACAGTACATCTGTGTTGTCAAAATAATGCAAACTAAATGTTGAAATGAGTAGCCTAATTATTCATGCATGCGAATAAAAATACTGAATAGCAGTTTGGCTTAGAATACCGACATAACTGCGAATGCGAACAAATGGGACAGAGCAAAACAGCGGTACCAAGTAGTAGGACAATAAAACAAATATCAGATTGAGAAAGGCATGACACAATCTATATTTAGGATAGTTACATTAACAGTAAACAAATGCAGTAAACAAAATGGAGATCCAAAACGAATGGAGATCCAAATAACCAAAACATAGCCTACAGCCTACTACATTGAGATGCATTCATGCACAGCTGTCTTGCCAAATAAATAGGCCTATACAGGCCCGTTTAAAAAATTGAAAATCATGCGGCTCGCTCATGAGTTCAACAACACGTTGTGATATGGTACAATACCCATCTGTGAAGCAATTCGACCCAAGTAATAAATTAAGCAATACCAGCCTACAAAAACACGTTCCAATGCATACAGTTCCATTTACAGCTGTGAAAACCAATAGGCTACCAAGGAAAACATAATAGAATGTAGCCTATCTAATTATATGATGAAACATACCGATAGGTAGCCATACCCAGGGGAGTCATTTGGGTTCTTCCATCTGAATGATATTGAACTATGCTTATATCACGCTATACCACAATAAACATAAAAGTGACAGGTTCAATGGCAAGAAATCTCGCAGCGCTCCAACAGCACCATGGACAGCGCCCTACACAGATTTAGCTGAAAACCAACCAGCTAAATTGTTTCAATCGTAACTTTTCAAACGAGTTGCAGCTTCCTTGATGCTCTGTCGAACTTCCTGAGTAATCGATCACGCCATTCTCCCCGAAATCATCTTGTAGGATCCCTGTCAAATACCTGTTGGATTAGTATTGCTTTCCGTCTGGTGTAGCATGCTTCTTCTGTGCTGACTGAACATGTTTGTTAAAGTGGAAAATTAGTTCACGCATGTCTTACTTCTGTGTTGTAGGAACTGGTGTATTTTTTCCCACTTTTTATGGAACCCAAAGGAGTCAGACATAACCGCACAGGGGCTTTCCATAGCCCCCCCCTTCACAAATTGCGGCACTACCTGTCTAAGTTTAACCAATCCTTTCTGGGGGATGTGAATTGTATTAATAACACCAAACATCTCAAAATTAAATTCCTTAACCACAATACAGACACAGCTGATCAGCATATTGTATGGGATGCCAACAAATTCGCCTTCAGGGGACATGCGATAAAACATTCCTCTTCCTTCTGGCAAAGGAACAGCTTTTAACAGAGGAAATTATCGCTCTAAACCACCAAATTGACAATTAGTCTAAAGATTTAATTACAACGTTACTCAATGGAAACAAAGAGAGCTAGGGAGACTTATTCAACCGAGGGTTGGCGGTGTCATGGTGAAAAATGCTCAAAATATTTCATACATTTATAGCAGATACATTTTGCCATGAAAAATATAAATGGTGGAAATCACAAGATTATGTTATAATACTTGTATTGCATCAAATGGTTGTTTTATGCAACAGAATAAAGTGTTGTTAGAACGCTCATCTGTGTGTGTTCTACTGAGGATGGGCCTGTGGGAGATAACACTGACAGGAGATTTACGATGTCTTTTGGGTGACAAAACCTAAAGAGACCAAATTCCAGAGCATGAGTTAATGTTTCTGTTCTATATGTTACCAGGAAGAGATTACCCCAGGGCCAGACCCTGGTCTCTACACAAAGACAAAAACTGTTTTTACAGCAGATACAGTCTGCAGTGAATTATAAGTATCTTTCATGCAAATCTTAACCTTCTGACCCATTCTATACATCTATTGTTCATCAAGTAGATTGAAAGGGGTGTATCTTGGCTATAACATTTTTACTTTTGTCTCGGGGCTCTAAAGGAATCATCTGAGGGTGATTCGTTGACCAGACATCGTTATCGTAGAGCACTTAATCGATTCACTTTATATGTGTGCGTTGTATTGACCTGCTCCCTTATTAATAAGTGAATAAAGATTTAGTTTAAGTATAACTCTGACTTGTGTGATAAGTTTGTCTCTCCTCATTTGATAGTAAAGAAATCACCACATATATCAAAACTAATTTTAGAGAATGGTATTGTGTTATCATCTCCCAATGAGATATTATGCCAGTATACTGTCAAATGTATTTCCGTGAGAGTTAGAAAAATGATACAATATACACTCCACCATGATCAAACTGGTTTCTTGGCGGGGAGATTCATAGGAGTTAGAATCGGAAGGCTTCAAATCAAATCAAATCAAATTGTATTTGTCACATACGCATATTTAGCAGATGTTATTGCGGGTGTAGCGAAATGCTTGTGTTCCTAGCTCCAACAGTGCAGTAGTATCTAACAATTCACAACAATACACACAAATCTAAAAGCAAGACAGTAGTATAGAATAGAGTATATACATGTGAAATGAGTAAAGCAGTATGTAAACATTATTTAAGTGAAGCGTGTTCCATTATTAAAGTGGCCAGTGACTCCAAGTCTATGTATATAGGGCAGCAACCTCTAAGGTGCATGGTTGTGTCACCGGGTGGAAGCCGGCTAGTGATGGCTATTTAACAGTCTCATGGCCTTGAGATAGAAGCTGTTTTTCAGTCTCTCGGTCCCAGGTTTGATGCGCCTGTACTGACCTCACCTTCTGGATGATAGCGGGGTGAGGCCATGGCTCGGGTGGTTGATGTCCTTGGTGTCCTGGAGGGCAAATCTATTTGTGCCACTGGTGATGCATTGGGCAGACCTTACCATCCTCTGCAGAGCCCTGCGGTTGCGGGCGGGGCAGTTGCCGTACCAGGCAGTGATACAGCTCAACAGGATGCTCTTAATTGTGCAGCTGTAAACGTTGGTGAAAGGTTTTAGGGGCCAAGCCAAGTTTCTTCAGCCTCCTGAGGTTAAAAAAGTGCTGTTGGGCCTTCTTCACCACACTGTCTGTGTGGGTGGCCTACACATCACAGATTGACAGTGATGTGTAGGCCGAGGAACTTGAAGCTTTTCACCTTCTCCACTGCAGTCCCGTTGATGTGGATAGGGGCATGCTCCTTCTGCTGTTTCCTGAAGTCCACGATCAGCTCCTTTGTTTTGTTGATGTTGAGGAAGAGGTTATTTTCCTGGCACCACTCCGTCAGGGCACTCACCTCCTCACTGTAGGCTGTCTCGTCATTGTTGGTAATCAGACCTACTACTGTTGTGTCGTCTGCAAACGTTATGATTGAGTTGGAGGCGTGCGTGGCCACGCAGTCATGGGTGAACAGCGAGTACAGCAGGGGGCTGAGCACAAACCCTTGTGGGGCCCCAGTGTTGAGGATCAGTGAAGTGGAGGTGTTGTTTCCTACCTCCACCACCTGGGGACAGCCGGTCAGGAAGTCCATGACCCAGTTGCATAGGTCGGAGTTCAGACCCAGGGCCCCGAGTTTAATGATGAGCTTGGAGGGTACTATGGTGTTGAAGGCTGAGCTATAGTCAATGAACAGTATTCTTACATGGGTATTCCTCTTGTCCAGATGGGATTGGGCAGTGTTCAGTGCGATGGCGATTGCATCGTCTGTGGATCTATTAGAGCGGTAAGCAAATTGATGTGGGTCTAGAGTGTCAGGTAAGGTAAAGGTGATATGATCCTTAATAACTAGCCTCTCAATGCACATCGTGATGACAGAAGTGAGTGCTACGGGGCGATAGTCATTTGCTTTCTTGGGTACAGGAACAATGGCGGACATCTTGAAACAAGTGGGGACAGCAGACTGGAATAGGGAGAGATTGAATATGCTCTGAGGACGCGGCAAGGGATGTTGTCTGGGCCAGCAGCCTTGCAAGGGTTAACACGCTTAAATGTCTTGTACAAGTCGGCCACAGAGAAGGAGAGTCCACAGTCCTTGGTAGCGGGCTGCGTCGGTGTCCGCGACGTGGCTGGTTTTCCCTTTGTAGTCGTGATTGTCTGTAGACCCTGGCACATACGTCTCGTGTTTGAGCCGTTGAATTGAGACTCCACTTTGTCTATGTACTGACGTTTTGCCTGTTTGATTGACCTACTGAGGGTGTTATCTATCCACGGTTTCTGGTTTTGGTAGGTTTTAATAGTCACAGTGGGTACAACATCTCCTGCACACTTCCTGACGGACTCAGTCACCGTATTCGTGTATTCGTCAATGTTATTCTCAGAGGCTACCCGGAACATATCCCAGTCCACGTGATCAAAACAATCTTGAAGCATCGATTCCGATTGGTCAGACCAGCATTGAATAGACCTTAGCACGGGTACTTCCTGATTGAGTTTCTGCCTATAGCAAAATGGAGTTATCATTAGATTTGCTGAAGGGAGGGCGGGGGAGGGCCTTGTAGGTATTTCGAGAAGTAGAGCAGCAGTTGTCCAATGTTCTTTCAGCGCGAGTACTACAGTGAGGGAAAAAAGTATTTGATCCCCTGCTGATTTTGTACGTTTGCCCACTGACAAAGAAATGATCAGTCTATAATTTTAATGGTAGGTTTATTTGAACAGTGAGAGACAGAATAACAACAAAAAAATCCTGAAAAATGCATGTGAAAAATGTTGTAAATTGATTTGCATTTTAATGAGGGAAATAAGTATTTGACCCCTCTGCAAAACATGACTTAGTACTTGGTGGCAAAACCCTTGTTGGCAATCACAGAGGTCAGACGTTTCTTGTAGTTGGCCACCAGGTCTGCACACATCTCAGGAGGGATTTTGTCCCACTCCTCTTTGCAGATCTTCTCCAAGTCATTAAGGTTTCAAGGCTGACGTTTGGCAACTCGAACCTTCAGCTCCCTCCACAGATTTTCTATGGGATTAAGGTCTGGAGACTGGCTAGGCCACTCCAGGACCTTAATGTGCTTCTTCTTGAGCCACTCCTTTGTTGCCTTGGCTGTGTGTTTTGGGTCATTGTCATGCTGGAATACCCATCCACGACCCATTTTCAATGCCCTGGCTGAGGGAAGGAGGTTCTCACCCAAGATTTGACNGACCTTGCGGGCGCTGCAGGATTTCAGTCCTTCACGGCGTAGTGTGTTACCAATTGTTTTCTTGGTGACTATGGTCCCAGCTGCCTTGAGATCATTGACAAGATCCTCCCGTGTAGTTCTGGGCTGATTCCTCACCGTTCTCATGATCATTGCAACTCCACGAGGTGAGATCTTGCATGGAGCCCCAGGCCGAGGGAGATTGACAGTTATTTTGTGTTTCTTCCATTTGCGAATAATCTTCTCACCAAGCTGCTTGGCGATGGTCTTGTAGCCCATTCCAGCCTTGTGTAGGTCTACAATCTTGTCCCTGACATCCTTGGAGAGCTCTTTGGCCTCGGCCATGGTGGAGAGTTTGGAATCTGATTGATTGATTGCTTCTGTGGACAGGTGTCTTTTATACAGGTAACAAACTGAGATTAGGAGCACTCCCTTAAGAGTGTGCTCCTAATCTCAGCTCGTTACCTGTATAAAATACACCTGGGAGCCAGAAATCTTTCTGATTGAGAGGGGGTCAAATACTTATTTCCCTCATCAAAATGCAAATCAATTTATAAAATTTTTCACATGCGTTTTTCTGGATTTTTTTGTTGTTATTCTGTCTCTCACTGAGACAACGCATATGTATTCACATGACCAATGGACATGGGAACAATAATCGACAGCCCAATGGGGAAAACAAAGGGAACATTTATACAAACCAAATCAGTGATGAATTGGAACCAGGTGTGCGTAATGACACAGTTCAGTGCAGCCTAGAAGGCCGGTGACGTCGACCTCCAGAACTGCTGAACAGAATGAGAAGCAGTACCGGAGGGATCCGTGACACAGATGGGACTTGCATGTCTGAAATACTTAAACGTTTGCGAGTCCCTCATAAAATGGGTAAAGGTCTTATACCAGAACATAAATAATGAATACTATCAAGAGCAGTGAGACAGGGTTGCTCACTCTCGGGAGTATCTATTTTTTTTCGGAATTGAAATTCTGGCTATAAAGGTGAGAAATAACATAGAGATCGAAGGATTAGACATGTATGGTTTTATGACCAAGATTTATACCTATTGTCACGCCCTGATCTGTTTCACCTGTCCTTGTGCTTGTCTCCACCCCCTCCAGGTGTCGCCCATCTTCCCCATAATCCCCTGGGTACTTATACTTGTGTTCTCTGTCTGTCTGTTGCCAGTTCATCTTGTTTGTCAAGTCAACCAGCATTTTGTTTCTCAGCTCCTGCTTTTCCCCAGTCTATCTTTTCTCGCCCTCCAGGTTTTTGGCCTGTCCTGACTCTTACTAACTGCCAGGTCTCTGACCTCTTCCCTATAGGCGGTCTCATCGTCGTTGGTGATCAGGCCTACCACCATCGTGTCGTCTGCAAACTTAATGATGGTGTTGGAGTCGTGCGTGGCCATGCAGTAATAGGTGAACAGGGAGTACAGGAGGGGACTAAGCACGCACCCTTGAGTGGTCCCCATGTTGAGCGTCAGCGTGGCGGATGTGTTGTTGCATACCCTTACCACCCTCCAGTTGCAGAGGGTGTTCAGTCCCCGGGTCCCAAGCTCAGTGATGAGCTTGAAGAGCACTATTGTGTTCAATGCTGAGCTGTAGTCAATGAAGAGCATTCTCACATAGGTGTTCCTTTTGTCCAGGTGGGAAAGGGCAGTGTGGAGTGCAATAGAGAGCGTCATCTGAGGATCTGTTGGGGTGGTATGTGAATTGGGTTTCTGGGATGATGGTGTTAATATGAGCCATGACCAGCCTTTCAAATCTTTTTATGGCTACAAATGTTAGTGCTACGGGCAGTAGTAATTTGGCGGGTTACCTTGGCGTTCTTGGGCACAAGGGACTATGGTGGTCTGCTTGAAACATGTAGGTATTACTTACTGGGTCAGGGAGAGGTTGAAAATTTCAGTGAAGAAACTTACCAGCTGGTCAGTGCATGCTCTGAGTACGTGTCCTGGTAATCTGTCTGGCCCTGTGGCCTTGTGAATGTTTGTTTAAAGGTCTTACTCACATCGGCTATGGAGAGCATGATCACACAGTCGCTCGGAACGGCTGGTGCTCTCATGCATGGTTCAGTGTTGCTTGCCTCGAAGTGAGCATAGAAGGCATCTTAGCTCATCTGGTAAGCTCGCATCACTTGGAAGCTCGCAGTTGGGTTTCCCCTTGTAATCCGTGATAGTTTGCAAGCCCAGCCATATCCAACGAGCGTCAGATCCGGTGTAGTAGGATTCGATCTTAGTCCTGTATTGATGCTATGCCTGTTTGATGTTTAGTCAGAGGGTGTAGCGATATTTCCTATAACCGTCCAGGTTAGTGTCCCGCTCCTTGAAAGCGGAAACTCTGGCCTTTAGCTCAGTGAGGATGTTGCCTGTAATCCATGGCTTCTGGTTGGGGTATGTACGTACAGTCACTATGGGGACGATGTCATCAATGCACTTATTAATGAAGCTGGTGACTGATATGGTATACTCCTCAATGCCATTGGATGAATCCCAAAGCATATTCCAGTATGTGCTAGCTAAACAGTCCTGTAGCTTAGCCTTTACTTCCTCGCTTTGTGCATGTGGACAGACTTGTGGAAGCACAGACTTAACTAGAATGCAATTGTATGCTGTAGCATTAAGATTTCCCTTCACTGGAACTTAGGGGCCTAGCGGGCAGGAAGCGTTTTTCTGACATCCGCCAAACCCAGATTTGTCCGTCGGCGTGCCAGATGGTGAAGCATGATTCATCACTCCAGAGAAAGCGTTTCCACTGCTCTTGAGTCCAATGGCTGCAAGATTTACACCACTCCTGCCGACGCTTGGCATTGCACATGGTGATCTTAGGCTTGTGTGTGGCTGCTCTACCATGGAAACCCATTTTATAAAGGTCCTGAAGAACAGTTATTGTGCTGACGTTGCTTCCAGAGACAGTTTGGAACTCAGTAGTGAGTGTTGCAACCGAGGAGTGAGTGTTCAGCACTTGGTGGTCCTGTTCCTGTGAGTTTGTGTGGCCTACCACTTTGCGGCTGAGCCATTGTTGCTCCTAGATGTTTCCACTTCACAATAACAGCACTTACAGTTGACCGGGGCAGCTCTAGCAGGGCAGAGACTTGATGAAAGTCACTGAGCTCTTCAGTAAGGACATTCTACTGCTTATCTCTAGGAGTTAATATTGTGACACTAATCTTCCCCCATTGAATAGAACGTAGTAACTTAAGCATCACGTCTGTGATGCCTGTTTCTAGGCATAGATATTGTGACACTAATCTTCACCCTATTGAATGCAAAGTAGCCACCTAAGCGTCAAGTTCTGGAGACCTATCTTTTTGCAGAAACATACCAGATTTATGCTTTTCAATGATATCATGTTGGTTTTTCAATGCCAAACCCTTTGTCTGTCTGCCTGTCTGTCTGTGAGACTTTCATAAATGTACCTATTGCAGCTTTATCACCAACTTTTTTGCCTTGAATGCAAGGGTAGTAGGTAGTAGATAGTTTACCAACGAATAGATAGTTTAATGTATAGTTTGCCAACGTCTTCGTTTTGTCCTTTTTCCATTCAACTTTCTCACCCGAGACGATTTATCTGGACATGGATCTGCAGGACCTCCACCAGCTAAGCCAAGTAACATTAAGCCTTCTCATTGCAGTCGCTGTACTCCTAATATGCAGGAGAACTGTCGCCTTATACTGAGGATAGCCGAGTTGCAAGCCCAAGCTTCAGATGCAATCATTAGCCAAGGGCAATTTAAGTGTAGGAAAGGATGAAACAACGTCTGTGCCACGAGTAAGTACAGGTAGTTGTATTAATCCTCCGCACTGTCCCTGCAGCCAGACAATTTTCTCACGGCTTATGGAATAAATAGCAAAATGCTGTCAGTATGCATAACGAGTGTCGCTCATTCAGCCAATAGAAACTTTCAACTGATTTTCCCCACTAAGCAACGAGTCGAAGTCAGAGCACGAGCCTTCTCAGGTCTCTCCTTCACCTGTCATTGTCGACTCCATTACCCTCAATCTTAGACTTAAAAAGAATCATCCAGCAATCATACATTGTTCACCAGGGGACAGGGCTACCTACGTAAAGGCAAATCTTAAAGTGAGGCTAAAACTTGTGAATGTAGAGACTATAGGGATATTTTTATCCACGACACCAACAATGTTAGGATGAAACAGTCAGAGGTCATAGCTTCAGCGTATAACTTAGCTAAGAAGATGTGTTGGCATTGAGTAATTGTCTCTGGCCCCTTCACAGTTAGGGGGAGTGATGATTCCTACAGTAGACTCGCACAACTCAATTGCTGGTTGAGAACTGTTCTCTGCCCCTCCTGAAAGATTGAATTGGTAGATAATTGACCCTCTTTCTGGGACTCACCCACAAACAGGACCAAGCCTGGCCTGCTGAGGAGTGACGGACTCCATCCTAGCTGGAGGGGTGCTCTCATCTTATCTATCAACATAGACAGGGCTCTAACTCCTATAGATCCACAATGAAATAGGGTGCATGCCAGGCATCAGGCTGTTAGCCAGCCTGCCAGCTTAGTGGAGTCTGCCCCTAGCACAGTCTGTGCAGTCAGCTCAGTTTTCCACATTGAGACCATGTCTGTGCCTCAATCTAGGTCAGTCAAAACTAAACATGGCAGTATTCGCATTAGAAATCTAACTGGAATAAAGACCTCCTCCATTCCTGTCATTATTGAAAGAGACTGAAACATGGCTTAAGCCTGATGAATTTACTGCGTTAAATAAGCCCTCTCCTCCTGTTTGCGCTAGTGACCATATCCCCCACGCATCACGCAAAGGCGGAGGTGTTGCTAACATTTACGACAGCAAATGCTTAAAATAAAAATGACTGTGTTTTCGTGTTTTGAGGTTCTAGTCATGAAATATATGCAGCCTACTCAATCACTCTTTATAGCTGTGGTTTACAGGCCTCCTGGGCCATTTACAGCATTCCTCACTGAGTTCCCAGAATTTCTATCGGACCTCGTAGTCATGGCAGATAATATTCAAATTTTTGGTGACTTTCAGACGGAGAAGTCCACAGAACCACTCCAAAAGTATTTTCGAATCCATCATCGACTCAGTGGGTTTTGTACAGCATGTGTCCTATACACTGACACAATCATACCCTGGATCTAGATTTGTCCCATGGAATAGATTGTGGATCTAAATGTTTTTCCCCATAATCCTTGACAATCGGACCACCATCTTATTACATTTGCAATTGCAACAAATCATTTGTTTAGACCCCAACCAAAGATTATCAAAAGCTGCGCTAGAAATTCTCGGACAACCCGAAGATTCCAAGATGCCCTTCCAGACTCCTTCCACCTACCCAAGGACCTCGGAGTACAAAAATAAGTTAACCACCTAACCGAGGATCCAAACTTAATCTTGCGTAACACCCTAGATGCAGTTGCACGGCAAAAAAATAAAATACAAATTAACTAGATCCCTGGTATATAGCTTCCAGAAAATGTTAACGGAAATGACGCGCCACCAAATTGGAAGCCTTCCAATTAGCTTGTAAAAACAGTACCATGCCCTCACTTGAAAAGCCCTCACTACTGCTTGATTAGCCTATTTTTCCAACCATTATTGAGAATAAAAATAATCCAACATACATTTTTGATACTGTCGCAAAGCTAACTAAAAAGCAACATTCCCCAAGTGAGGATGGCCTTCACTTCAGCAGTGATGAATTCATAAACTTCTCTGATGAAAAGATCTTGAATTACGGACTCCTCCTTGAATATCCATATTTCTCCAAAACTCACTTGTCCTGAGTCTGCCTTCCTGAATAATTTATATTAAACGATCAGTCTGATTTTAGACCCCATCATAGTACTAAGGCCACGCTCGTAAGGGTGGTAAATTACCTCTTAGGGCCGTCAGACTCTGCATCGCTCCTCGTGCTCCTAGACCTTGTGTTGCTTTGGTCGTGATGCTGATCCAGTTTTTTTGGTCTACAAAATAAAAATGGCCAACCCCAACTACTTCCTGCGGCTATGGAACTCTGACCTGTTCACTGGGACATGCTACAATGTCGTGCTGCTGATCCAGTTTCTGCTGTCCTGAATGCGGCAATGGAATCCTGACCTTTTCACTGGACGTGCTACCTTGTCCCAGACCTGCTGTTTCAATCCTCTCTCTCCCTTTTTTATCCCTCTCTCTCTCTCCCTCTCTCTATCTCTCTCGCTCTCTCTCTCTACCACAACTGCTGCCTCAATCTCTGAATGCTCGGGTATTAAAGGCAACTGACATTTAGTCATGAGGTGCTGACCTATTGCACCCTCAATGACCACTGTAATTATGATTTGACTCTGCTGTTCATCTATGAATGTTTGAACGTCTTGAAGAACGATCTGGCCTTAAAGGCCATGTATTCTTATAATAATATGTCTACAACAGTTCCATCTAGTGTTCAACATTCTGCCCAACAAGGTGAAACCTAGAAATTGTTTGGGCAAGTTTTCAAGGGCAAGTTCCTAGTGAGAGTCAATAGGTGTCAGTAGAGACTCATCAATTTGCTCCTATTCCTTTAAATTACGCATGCAGAATGCCAACACTTTACAGGTGTCTGTGTTGTATAATTTCCCTGCCAAACAGAATATACATTCATTATGTTTTAACCCTTTCTTGTCACAATTGCATATTCTGTTTGTGCTACTTTTATTAACAATTTACATTCATTTGATATGAAAAGACTGTGGCTTTCCAAAGTGCATGCAGGCAGAGTCAACTGTATTTATGACTAAATTGTGTACAACAATATACTGTATAATGTAGGCCAGGGCTAACCCTAGCTTCATGTCCACACCCCGGCTCAACCCTAGCCCTAGCCATAACCTTAGCTTTATGTTCACACACCGGCTCAACCCTAACCCTAGCCATAACTCAAACCCAAACCCAAACTCCAAGCCCTAACCCTAGCTTCNGGCCAACCCCAACTACTTCCTGCGGCTATGGAACTCTGACCTGTTCACTGGGACATGCTACAATGTCGTGCTGCTGATCCAGTTTCTGCTGTCCTGAATGCGGCAATGGAATCCTGACCTTTTCACTGGACGTGCTACCTTGTCCCAGACCTGCTGTTTCAATCCTCTCTCTCCCTTTTTTATCCCTCTCTCTCTCTCCCTCTCTCTATCTCTCTCGCTCTCTCTCTCTACCACAACTGCTGCCTCAATCTCTGAATGCTCGGGTATTAAAGGCAACTGACATTTAGTCATGAGGTGCTGACCTATTGCACCCTCAATGACCACTGTAATTATGATTTGACTCTGCTGTTCATCTATGAATGTTTGAACGTCTTGAAGAACGATCTGGCCTTAAAGGCCATGTATTCTTATAATAATATGTCTACAACAGTTCCATCTAGTGTTCAACATTCTGCCCAACAAGGTGAAACCTAGAAATTGTTTGGGCAAGTTTTCAAGGGCAAGTTCCTAGTGAGAGTCAATAGGTGTCAGTAGAGACTCATCAATTTGCTCCTATTCCTTTAAATTACGCATGCAGAATGCCAACACTTTACAGGTGTCTGTGTTGTATAATTTCCCTGCCAAACAGAATATACATTCATTATGTTTTAACCCTTTCTTGTCACAATTGCATATTCTGTTTGTGCTACTTTTATTAACAATTTACATTCATTTGATATGAAAAGACTGTGGCTTTCCAAAGTGCATGCAGGCAGAGTCAACTGTATTTATGACTAAATTGTGTACAACAATATACTGTATAATGTAGGCCAGGGCTAACCCTAGCTTCATGTCCACACCCCGGCTCAACCCTAGCCCTAGCCATAACCTTAGCTTTATGTTCACACACCGGCTCAACCCTAACCCTAGCCATAACTCAAACCCAAACCCAAACTCCAAGCCCTAACCCTAGCTTCACGTCCACATCCCAGATCAACCTAGCCATTACCCTTTGTGATTTCCGTTCTGCTTTCAATATTACCTGACCCTGATATCAATTTTAACACAGGCAATATTCTACACATGTAAAGGCAAGATCTAACTTACTGTTTTGAAAAGTCTTATCATATGTTCATCATATGTCTTTGTCTACGTTTTCTGTTGTGTCTTCAGCTGTCTCAATGTTTTAAACATGATTTATGATACATTGACAATAAAATACATCAAAGCAAGCATGCATTTGTATAATTGAGAGTGTGATCTCTTTTCTCATGTACAAAACATTAGGAACACCTTCTCTTTCCATGACATAGACTGACCAGGTGAATCCAGGTGAAAGCTATGATCCCTTATTGATGTCACCTGATACATCCACTTCAATCAGTGTAGATGAAAGGGAGGAGACAGATTAATGAAGGATTTTTAAGGCTTGAGACAATTGAGACATGGATTGTGTATGTATACCATTCAGAGGATAAATGGGCAAGACAAAATATTTAAGTGCCTTTGAACGGGGAATTTTAGTAGGTGCCAGGCGCACTGGTTTGAGTGTGTCATGAACTGTACCGCTGATCCAGTTTTTTTGGTCTACAAAATAAAAATGGCCAACCCCAACTACTTCCTGCGGCTATGGAACTCTGACCTGTTCACTGGGACATGCTACAATGTCGTGCTGCTGATCCAGTTTCTGCTGTCCTGAATGCGGCAATGGAATCCTGACCTTTTCACTGGACGTGCTACCTTGTCCCAGACCTGCTGTTTCAATCCTCTCTCTCCCTTTTTTATCCCTCTCTCTCTCTCCCTCTCTCTATCTCTCTCGCTCTCTCTCTCTACCACAACTGCTGCCTCAATCTCTGAATGCTCGGGTATTAAAGGCAACTGACATTTAGTCATGAGGTGCTGACCTATTGCACCCTCAATGACCACTGTAATTATGATTTGACTCTGCTGTTCATCTATGAATGTTTGAACGTCTTGAAGAACGATCTGGCCTTAAAGGCCATGTATTCTTATAATAATATGTCTACAACAGTTCCATCTAGTGTTCAACATTCTGCCCAACAAGGTGAAACCTAGAAATTGTTTGGGCAAGTTTTCAAGGGCAAGTTCCTAGTGAGAGTCAATAGGTGTCAGTAGAGACTCATCAATTTGCTCCTATTCCTTTAAATTACGCATGCAGAATGCCAACACTTTACAGGTGTCTGTGTTGTATAATTTCCCTGCCAAACAGAATATACATTCATTATGTTTTAACCCTTTCTTGTCACAATTGCATATTCTGTTTGTGCTACTTTTATTAACAATTTACATTCATTTGATATGAAAAGACTGTGGCTTTCCAAAGTGCATGCAGGCAGAGTCAACTGTATTTATGACTAAATTGTGTACAACAATATACTGTATAATGTAGGCCAGGGCTAACCCTAGCTTCATGTCCACACCCCGGCTCAACCCTAGCCCTAGCCATAACCTTAGCTTTATGTTCACACACCGGCTCAACCCTAACCCTAGCCATAACTCAAACCCAAACCCAAACTCCAAGCCCTAACCCTAGCTTCACGTCCACATCCCAGATCAACCTAGCCATTACCCTTTGTGATTTCCGTTCTGCTTTCAATATTACCTGACCCTGATATCAATTTTAACACAGGCAATATTCTACACATGTAAAGGCAAGATCTAACTTACTGTTTTGAAAAGTCTTATCATATGTTCATCATATGTCTTTGTCTACGTTTTCTGTTGTGTCTTCAGCTGTCTCAATGTTTTAAACATGATTTATGATACATTGACAATAAAATACATCAAAGCAAGCATGCATTTGTATAATTGAGAGTGTGATCTCTTTTCTCATGTACAAAACATTAGGAACACCTTCTCTTTCCATGACATAGACTGACCAGGTGAATCCAGGTGAAAGCTATGATCCCTTATTGATGTCACCTGATACATCCACTTCAATCAGTGTAGATGAAAGGGAGGAGACAGATTAATGAAGGATTTTTAAGGCTTGAGACAATTGAGACATGGATTGTGTATGTATACCATTCAGAGGATAAATGGGCAAGACAAAATATTTAAGTGCCTTTGAACGGGGAATTTTAGTAGGTGCCAGGCGCACTGGTTTGAGTGTGTCATGAACTGTACCGCTGATCCAGTTTTTTTGGTCTACAAAATAAAAATGGCCAACCCCAACTACTTCCTGCGGCTATGGAACTCTGACCTGTTCACTGGGACATGCTACAATGTCGTGCTGCTGATCCAGTTTCTGCTGTCCTGAATGCGGCAATGGAATCCTGACCTTTTCACTGGACGTGCTACCTTGTCCCAGACCTGCTGTTTCAATCCTCTCTCTCCCTTTTTTATCCCTCTCTCTCTCTCCCTCTCTCTATCTCTCTCGCTCTCTCTCTCTACCACAACTGCTGCCTCAATCTCTGAATGCTCGGGTATTAAAGGCAACTGACATTTAGTCATGAGGTGCTGACCTATTGCACCCTCAATGACCACTGTAATTATGATTTGACTCTGCTGTTCATCTATGAATGTTTGAACGTCTTGAAGAACGATCTGGCCTTAAAGGCCATGTATTCTTATAATAATATGTCTACAACAGTTCCATCTAGTGTTCAACATTCTGCCCAACAAGGTGAAACCTAGAAATTGTTTGGGCAAGTTTTCAAGGGCAAGTTCCTAGTGAGAGTCAATAGGTGTCAGTAGAGACTCATCAATTTGCTCCTATTCCTTTAAATTACGCATGCAGAATGCCAACACTTTACAGGTGTCTGTGTTGTATAATTTCCCTGCCAAACAGAATATACATTCATTATGTTTTAACCCTTTCTTGTCACAATTGCATATTCTGTTTGTGCTACTTTTATTAACAATTTACATTCATTTGATATGAAAAGACTGTGGCTTTCCAAAGTGCATGCAGGCAGAGTCAACTGTATTTATGACTAAATTGTGTACAACAATATAT